>JAJPUD010005318.1:74798-135551 GCA_023553655.1 Myrmecobius fasciatus
TTTTTTTGCAAAGGTCAAAAAAAAAAAAAGAAATTCAGCTAGGGAAGGATTAGTTTCAATTTGAGTTTTACAGTCAATGACTTGAGCATTCATTGATGATGACTGATTGAAAATCCTATCAAAGTGCTTAGTCTATCTCTCCAGGATCACATCCTTATTATTAATTAATCTTGTTTCATTATTACTGAGTAAATGAGATGCAACATAACTTTTTGGCCTATAAATACAATTCCGGGAATCATGAAAGGACTTTGGATTGTTACTATCAATGTAAAATGAGATAGCATCTGCCTTCTTAATGAACCCCAAATTCTGAATCTCTTTGAGTTTCATTTGCACTTTTTTTTCTTTTTTGTATAATAGCTTTCTCTTTTTCAAAATATATGCAGATAGCTTTCAACATTCACCTTTGCAGAACCTTATGTTCCAAATTTTTCTCTCTCCCTTCCTTCTACACCCTACAATTCTTCTAAACATATTTCCACATTAATCATGCTGCACAAGAAAAAATCAGATCAAAAAGGGAAAAAAATGAGAGAGAAAAAACAAACAAACAAGCAACAGCAGCATAAATGGTGAAAATATGTTGTGATCCACATTTAGTCCCATAGTCTTTTTTTCTGGATGCAGATGGCTCTCTCCATTACAAGTCTATTGGAACTGGCCTGAGTCACCTCATTGTTGAAAACTGCCAAGTCCATCACAGTTGATCATCAATAATCTTGGTGTTGTTATGTTCAATGTTCTTTTGGTTCAACTCACTTCACTTAGCATCGGTTCATATAAGTCTTTCCAGGCCTTTCAGAAATCACCTTGCTCATCGTTTCTTACAGAACAATCATATTCCTTTACATTCATATACCATAATTTATTCAGTCATTCCTCAAGTGATGGGCATCCATTTAGTTTCCAGTTCCTTTTCACTACAAAAACGGCTGCTACAAACATTTTTGCACATATGAGTGCTTTTCCTTTTTTAATGATTTCTTTAGGATACAGATTCTGACTGTCTCCACTCAGAGAAATGTTCTAATCCATTGATATCGTCTTCTTAATACTTAGCTATATCTTTACAGTTAATTATCTCTAAACAAATGAACTAAAATGAATTGTAAAAGGAATCCTGTGAATCATTTTCTAAATTCCTTTGTGATTTGAGGAATAATGAACTTGTAGAAAATCTATCTTGCAAAGATTTCCTCTCTTTGTAGTTCTGGTTCTTTATAGTGTGACCCACTTTTAGAACAGGAGAGAAGCCAGACTCATGGCTGATGTTCTTAGAGAGTCATCCTCCCTAAGATGTAGAAAACAGTTATCAACTTTTTGTTGTGTTGTCAGACATTTACTGGACTGCTGGTAAAAAGGCAATTCTAAAGCAACTATCAACAACTAGGTCCTACTTATTAATAAACTCCAAGGTATGTTGCTTTGAAGTTAGATAGAGCTAAGTTAGTTATGAGCACTCCACCCAATGATTTATTGTAATTTGTTCATAATTATAAGAAGGTGAAAAATTCTAATGCTCCACTTCCCCACTCACTCTCAAGCATGCTATTGATTGCTACTCTGAGTTAGAAATGATTTCATTGAAAAGACATCAGCTCCTTCATAGCACCTTTGGAAAACACTGTAGTTAATTGTTCCTTAAAAGTAATATCGTGAATATGGTCTCCTATCCCCACACAATAAGAGATATGATTAATTATTCCCCTACTGTTATTATATTTATAGCACCTAGGGGGGAGCAGACATGCTCACAGTCACAGAGAGTCTACTATTCAAGTATTACTATATTGTGGCATTAGGTGGAAGGAATTCAGTTCCAAAGGGATAACAATGCCATTCTGTGCCAAGGTAACCAAAGTGTAAGAAAACAAAATCTTTGGTTTAGTACTTCTTCTTTGAACAAATCATTCTAGGCAAAGTGACTCCCAAATATTTCTTTTTAGGAATCTTTCATCGACTTAGAGGTTGGACTTAGTGAAATCCAAGGTTGAATCTACTTCTGAGATTTTATGGTTTCCATCAATCAACAAGATAGCCAAAATGAGCTGAATGTCTAAGTTACCAACCAGAGACCACAGAAGTAGTTAGAGATACATAAAATGTGAATTATCGCACTGTGTGTGGACTGCCAGCTAAGGTCTGAGTATCTCAAAATAAAGTAATATTCCCAAATCTCCCAGTGCAATTATGTCCCTGGTCATCCTGGGGGCCTTGGGACATAAGAGTATTTTTGTTTTTACTATCTCTTGAGAATTTATTTGAAGGAAATAGAGAAATGAAGAAATCACCTTTTTGTTTTTTAGGGATATAGAGAAAAGCAAGTATAGTAGGGTATGGAACAGAAGCTGATCTCTATACACAGAGGAGTTTTCATAGCAAGAAAGAAAAGTAGAAAGAAAGAAAAACATTTGACAAGAAGAAAAGACCAGAACAATTATAAAACAAAATATATGCAGAAAGAAATGTGTGATTAAATAGTCACAGAACAGGGTTTAATCAATGCTACTCATTCTCTTATCAGAACATTTCCTTAAATAAGTATGTGGTTCACTCTATTCAAGGAGACATGCAGGAATTCAGCAGGAATATGTTAGTGTTGGGTGTTTATCAAAGCATTCCTATATTTCTGATGCTCAGCCAAATATAAATGGTTGTAAAAAAAATTGAATGAGATGAAACCCATTAAGGCTAATTTTCTAGTGCATTATCAAAGTCTTCTATCTTGTCTTGATAAATACCTTTAGATGATAATAGATTGTTGTTGATTCATTTCAGTAATGCCCAACTCTTTGTGACCCTATCTTGGGTTTTCTTGGCAGAGATACTGGAGTGGTTTTCCATTTCCTTCTTCAGCTCATTTTATGGATGAGGAAACCGCGGTGAACACGGTTAAGTGACTTGATCAGAGACATATCCATGGTGAAGCTTTTGAGGCCATATTTGAACTTAGATTTTTTGACTTCAGGCCCAGAATTTTATCTACTATGCCACCTTCCTGCTCCCCCCTCCAGGTGATAGATTTCTCTGAAAAGATATTTCCCTGTTGGGAAGAAAAACAGTGTTTTGATGCTTTACAATCCCAAGGTAACAAAAATTATAGAATATTGGGGCTGGATTGAGAAGATTTGGATTTGAGTTAGGATAAGGGATTTCATGTGGATATATGAGAGACATGGAGTATTTTACATATACATAGATCTAAGGCAAGTAGAAAGGGATAAGCACAGAAGTTAACATGATTCCTTTGGGATGCTCCATGTGTTATCATTGGTTCCTTTAGCTGCCTCTTTCTGCATATTCTCTCTTCTTCCTGTAGGTGAAGCATCTTGATACACTCTAAGAATACAACCTCTCAAAAAGCAGTGCTATCTAAAAATGCCATGAGATGTTTAATGGTTGGCAGTTGTCCATTGTTAGACATATTTGTTAAAATTAACCATTTGCTAGCCCATCATGGATAGTAATTGTGCTTCAAATTTAGACTAGACTAGATTACCCTTACAATTCTGAGCCACAATAGTAGGTCCGATTAGTTAGTTAGTCTGTAGGACTAATTCTCCTGAGAACATTTTCCAGAATTATCTTTACTTCTATCCTGTCAGAACGTTGCCCACAGCTTATATTCTGTTCTATTGTACAAGTCATTAGTTGGCATTGTAAAATATACCTTTTATAGCAGATAAAGCCCTCTCTCTTCTCCAACCCTGCCTAGCCTACTTAGTTCAGAGATAGAATATCTATCTTAATTGGACTTAGTCACTCTAGACATGTTTCTTCTCTGCCTGCCTTGTCACTTCTCTGATTAAGCTAGCAGATAGCCCTACTGCTTTTCACAAAATAGAATATCTACGCACATATATCCACAAACACACATATATAAACATAAATATATACTTATACATATAATGTATAGATATATGCACATATTGTATATATGTATTCTTTAAAAGTACATAGATACATTTTTCTTCTTTGTATTTTTAAACTGGCAATCTCTCACAAACAAAACTAATAAGAAAAGAAACATTAAAGAAGCAAAATTAAACTTCATCACTTAGGCAGTGTTCCAAATTCAGTTCTTCCAAATCAGCTAGGTTTTGTTCAGATCATGTTATAACCTTTTAAAGTAAGAACAATCAATCAAACAGCTAATCCATCAACAAGCATTTATTAAATGCTTACAATGTTTCAGGCTCAGGCTCTGCATTAAGGGCTAAACATTCAAAGAAAAAGTCCAAGCAGTCCCTGCCCTTAAATTCTAATAGAGGACATGACATTTACATTAATTTGTGTTATTTAGTCTTCTCAGTCATTTCCTACTCTTTGTGACCCCATTTGGGATTTTCTTGGCAAAGATATTATAGTTGTTTGCCATTTCCTTCTCCAGCTCATTTTATGGGTGAGGAAACTGAAGAAATAGGACTAATGATTTGTTCGGGGTCATACAGAGAGTATGTGTCTGAGACCAAATTTGAACTTACTACGATATCTTCTTAACTCTAAGGCTCAGTCCTCTGCTCCATTTACATATATAGTATATTCAGGTTATATACAGAGGTGATTCAAGATAACCCTAGAGTAGAAGGAATTAGCATCCACAGACTATAGAAAATGATATTTGAGGAAAAGGGTGAAGGAATAAAAGATAAAGGAGAGATACAAAGTGAGGTTGTTTGGTTAGGTAGCAGGGAGGTTAAGTAATTGCAATGATAAATAAATTTATCATAATATATTATGAATAAATTTTATTAGAAATTTATCAGAATAAAATTTATTAGAAAAAATAGTAGTAAATAAGAAATATAAACAAACACAACAATAATAACCAGGAGTAGAATTTATTAGAAGAACTAAGTGTAGTAATCACTGATTTCAGACAAAGTTAAATTTAAAAAAGATTCAATCAAAAGACAAATTCCTATATTGCATGTCAGCCATTTGTTATATATGTATATATGTGCATGTATATATGTATTTATATGTGTGTGTGCATATAGATGTACATATGTGTATGTGTGTGCATATATATGTATACACAAATACATAAAATCTTATGTTAATATTTTTCAAATGTTTGTGGATATTCTGATAATTCATAAAAAAGTATTTAAAATAAAACAAAACAAAACAAAAACAAAACTATGGGGTTAGGAGAATGAGCATCATTATTAGGAGCAACAATTAACCAATATGGCTAGACAAAAAATACAAAGGTATAAGAAAGGATTATTAAAATACTTTCATATTTTCTCTATTTTTCCTATAAGATGTTTTAAAGGCTCTAGCTACAAGTACAGAGATAAGACCTTCAGTTAATGGCTTTAGTACTGGTGAGATGGCAACAATTTGACTGAAAAATTGGAAAGGGGAAAATTCTAAGACTTCTGATGCACAAAGAGAAATACCTTTCTTGGCGATAAGACCTCCATCCTGTGGATTCTATTGGAATTGCAGTCCAATTCACTTTGCTGTATAAGGTATAGAAGATGTTAATTTAGCACCCAATGATGCATCTGAAACTAGAATAATTAATCATATGGTCAGTTACTTAAGAAAAAAACATGTCAGAGCTAGAGTGAATGGATGAATAGATGGAAATGCTTTTATTTGTGAACAGATTAAAGGATTAATATTCTTCAGTCTGGAAAGATTGTAACATTATGCAAAACTGGGAAGGGAACTTGGAGGTCATTGAGAATAGCCCCTGGATTTTACAGTGGAAACTAAGAGAAGTTTAGTAACATGCTCAGGTGACATGACAGAGAAGCAGTCGAACCATGCATGAACCAAGTCCAGTCCTCCATCCATTGCATCACACTGCCTCTTAAGACAAAGCTTAAGAAGGGCTATGAGCAGTCATTAAAATCATGGAGTATCCAGGCAGTGTGTAGAGACTTCACTGAATACCAGGATATTATAGGTAAGGAACATGGGGCAAAACTTAAAAGTTTAAATAAGCTGAGGATAAATTGAAATGTGTGTTACTTGCCAAAACAGGTAGAAGATTTTTAGAACTCCTCATCGGTGGCACAGATTTAACATGGAATTGAGTTGTACAGGGTTAGGAGGGGGGTAGCTAATATATTATATTCATATGGTGGAAATTCAGCTTATGTCTATTTTTAAATGAAGAGAACACATTATTAAATAATGTAAAATAACAACAGGGATTTCACACAGCTAAGCATATTTTTCTTTATTTTCAAATTTTCCCTTTCTCTCTCTAATTCCTAATAAGAAAATAAGTGCTCTAATCGATTAGAAAACAACAAATATGTATGTCCTAAGTGCTTCTTATGTGTCAAACACTGTGTTAGCTATTCAGTATACAAAAGTAAAAGAAAAGCAGACATTATACTTAAGGAACCCCTATCATATTAATAACTTAACTACTATGGGACTCCTCAACAAAATGAATTGTATTGGATCTATTTGGATTCACTGGATTGGATAACATCTACAAGATTTAGATTTGTTGCAACATTTTATGCTTATGATGACAAAATACAGATAGGCCATGGCCAGTGGACAAATTTTCACTTTCTTTGGGCATTTCAAAATGTTCTGAATAGCAAAACCAACCAGCCCTCAATTGTTATTATATAATCCAATGTATCTTTTCAGTTTAATGTTTGTGTTGATAAAGCAATTCAGTTACATGAATCATAGGTGGATTTCATCATGACATAGTGAGTAGACAGACTTGAATTCAAGTGTTACTCTTGAAACATACCGTTTTTGAGACTCTCCAGCCAGTTACCAACAAAATGCTAAATTTGGAGTCAGGAAGACTCATCTTCCTGAATCAAAATCTAGCCTCAGACACTTATTAGCTGTGTGATCCTGGGCAAATCACCTAACCCTGCTTGCCTCACTTTCCTCATTTGTGAAATGAGCAGGAGAAAAATTCCATTCCTGTCTGATTTTCAAGAAAATCCCGATTGAGGTTACAAAGAGTTGAACTATACAGCAACAAAGCCAGTTATTGAACCTCTTAGTCATCTAGGCAAATTTCTGACTGTAAGTTCAAAATATGTAGATCTTTTTTTAGTTTATTTATTTATTTATTTATTTTTTCTACTGTGTTTTTATTTATCTTCTTTTTTTTCCTTTTTTAATTTTTTTAATTTTAGGCTTTTTATTTGTATAACATATGTATGTGTAGTTCCCCAACCTTGATCTTTACAAAGCTTTCCAATACAAATTTTACCCCCAGTCCCTTCCCCTCCCCCAGATGGCAGGAAGTCCACTACTTGTTAATAATGTTGAGATGCTTGAGAAGTTATGCAAGAAAAATCCTATCTACAAGAAAAAAAAGAATCAGAGAAAGGCAACACAATGAAAGCAAATGTCAATAGAGATCATGAAAATGTTACGTTGTGGTCCATATTTCATGTCCCTCTTTCTGGGTGTATATGGTTTTCTTCAGTGAACAACTGGAACTGGTTTGAGACAATTCTTTATTGCAGAGAGCCATGTCCATCAGAATTGATCATCATGTAATACTGTTGTTGCTGTGCATGATGATCTCCTGGTTCTGCTCATTTCATTTATTCAGTTTATTTATTTTTAATAAACATTGTTTTATAGATTATGTTGGGAGAGAAAAATCAGAGCAAATGGGAAAAAACATGGGAGAGATAAAAAACACATAAAAGAATGAACATAACATGTACTAATTTACATTTAGTCTCCTTAATTCTTTTTCTGATTGCAGATGGCATTTTCTGTCCAAAGTCTATTGGGATTGCTTTGGATCACTGAACCACTGAGAAGAACAAAGTCTTTCATAATTGACCATTGTGCATTCTTGCTATTATTGTGTACAATATATTCCTGGTTCTGCTTGTTTTGCTTAGCATCAGTTCATGCAAATCTTTCCTGATCTTTCTATAATCAGCTTGTTCATCATTTTTTATAAAGCAACAATATTCCATTATTTTCAAATACCACAACTTGCTCAGCCATTACTCAAATCCTTTTAAAATTCTTTGCTACCACAAAAAGAACTGTTACAAACATTTTTGCACATGTGAGTCCTTTTCTCTCTTTTATGATTTCCTTGGGATATAGACACAGTAATCACACTGCTGGGTCAAAGGGTATGCACAGTTTTATAGCCTTTCGGGCATGGTTCCAGATTGCTCTCCAGAATGGTTGGATTATTTCACAACTCCATCAACAATATATTAGTGTCCCAGTTTTCCTGCATCCCCTACAACATTTATCATTATCCTTTCCTGTCATTTTATCCAGTCTGAGAAGTATGAAGTGGTACCTCAGAGTTGTTTTAATTTGCATTTCTTTAATCAATAGTGATTTAGAGCATTTTTCATAAAACTATAAATGCCTTTAATTTCATTATCTTAAAATTGTCTGTTCATATCCTTTGACCATTTATCAATTGGGGAATGACATGTATTCTCATAAATTTGACACAGTTCTTTATATATTTTAGAAATGAGACCTTTATCAGAAATGCTGACTGTAAATTTTTTCCCCAGCTTTGTACTTCCCTTTAATTTTGTTTCTGTTAGTTTTATTTGTTCCAAAACTTTTTAATTTAATGTAATCAAAGTTGTCTTGCTGATAAATTGCTTTAATCTCTTTGTTAATATTTTACTTAAAAATTTGCATCAATATTCATTAGGGAGATTGGTCTATAATTTTCTTTCTCTCTTTTGGTCCTTTCTGGTTTAGGTATCTTTGTCATATTTGTGTCATGGAAGGAATTTGGCAGTACTTTTTTTTGCTTAGGCAATTGGGTTAAGTGACTTATCCAGGGTCACATAGCTAGGAAGTGTTAAGTGTCTGAGGCCAAATTTGAACTCAGGTTCTCCTGATTTCAGTGTTGGTGTTCTATGTACTGCACGACCTAGCTGCCCAGGCAGTATTCCTTCTTTACCTATTTTTCCAAATAGTTTATATAGTATTGGAATTAATTGTTCTTTGAATGTTTGGTAGAATTCACTTCTGAATACTTCAGGCCTTGGAGATTTTTTCTTAGAGATTTCATTGATGACTTGTTCAGTTTATTTTTTCTAAAATGGGACTATTTTAAGTATTTTATTTCTTCTTCTGTTAACCTGTACAGTTTATAGTTTTGTAAATATTCATCCATTTTGGTTAGATTGTCAGACTTACTGTCATAGAGTTGGACAAAATAGCTTCCAAGAATTTCTATAATTTCTTTTTTATTGATATTAAATTCCCCCTTTCATTTTTGATGCTGGTGATGTTTTTTTCCCTTTTTCTGATCAAATTAACCAAAAGTTTATCTATTAGTTCAATAGTTTACTTAATTTCTATTTTTTATTTATTTCTCCTTTGAGTTTGAAAACTTCTAATTTGATACTTAATGGGAGGGGCTTTAATTTATTATTTTTCTAACTTTGTTAGTTGCCTAATTCATCAATCTCCTCTTTATTTTATTTATGTAGCTATTTAAAGGTATAAAATTTCTCCTAAGAACTGCTGCATCCCATAGATTTTGTTATGTGATCTTATTATTGTCATTTCCATGGATGAAATTATGAATTGTTTCAGTGATTTGTTGTTTGATCCACTGGTTCTTTAGAATTAGATTATTTAGTTTCTACTTGGTTTTTAGTCTATCTTTCCCTAGGCCTTTACTGAATACAATTTTTACTGCATTGTGGTCTGAAAAGGAAACATTTACTATTTCTGCCTTTTTGCATTTTTATTGTGAGGCTTTTATGCCCTAATACATGATTAATTTTTGTGTAAGTATCATGTACTGCCCAGAAAAAGGTGCATTTCTTTCTCTCTTTATTCAGTTTTCTCCAGAGGTCTATCATATTTAGGTTTTTCAGGATCCTATTAACCTCCCTAGTTTCTTTCTTGCTTATTTTGTGGTTAGATTTGTTTGATTCTGAGAGGGGAAGGCTGAAGTGCCCCCTAGTATACTTTGGATGTCTATTTTTTCTTGTTACTGGCTTAAAATCTTCTTGCTTGCTCGACCATTTGGTGCATTCACACTTAGTATCATTACTACTTCATTATTTACAGTATCCTTTATCTTTTTTAATAAGATCTATTTTTAGTTTTGCTTTATCTGAGATCAGAATTGCTACCCCTGCTTTTTTTTTTTTTTACTTCGGCTAAAGCATAATAAATTCTATTCCAGCCTTTTACCTTTAATCTGTATGTGTCTCTCTATGAGAAGTGTGTTTCTTGTGAATAATATATTGTAGAATGTTGTTTTTAATTCACTCTGCTATTTGCTTCTGTTTTATGGGAGAATTCATCTCATTCATATTCACAGTTATGATTACTAGCTCTGTATTTCCCTGCATCCTATTTTCTCCCCTGTTTATACTTTTGTTCTTTCTTTCCACCCTGTTCTTAGTCATATATTTTTACCCAACCCACCCACTACCTTATCTCCTATCACCCCTCCCCCTTCTCTTACTAATTTTTTTTTAAAACTCATTCCACTCACTACTTATCTTCTATCAACTTTCTCTTCATCTCTTACATTTTTTTCTAGTGTTCCTGCCCTCCCTTCTATCCTGTCCCTTCCTTTTTCTCTTTCTCCTCCAACTTCTTTACAGGGTTAGATAAATTTCTATATCCAACTGAATGATGTTATTCCCTCTTAAAACCCAAACTGATAAGATCAAGCTTCAGATAATGCTCATCCACCTCCCTTCATTCCCTAGATTATAACAGGTCTTTTGCACCTCTTAATGCGAATTAATTATCCCATTATATCTCCTCTTTCCTTTTTCCAATACAGACTGTTTCCAACCCTGTGTAATCACATCAGAGTCCATTCACAACCATACCCTCAGTCCATGTGATGTCCCTGCCCCATTGTCAGATACAGTTTGCAAGAGTTATAGATATTGTTTTCCTTACTAGGGATGTAAACAGTTTAACCTTTAAATATATCTATATTTTCCCTGTTTACCTTTCTATGGTTCTCTTGAGTGCTATATTTGTAGATTAAATTTCCTGTTTAGTAGTGATCTTTTCAGGAGAAATGATTGAAAGTCTCTTACTTAATTGAAGATCCATCTTCTCCCCTGAAAAATTATACTGAGTCTCCCTGGGTAGTTAATTCTTAGTTGTAACCCCAGGTCTTTTGCTTTCCAGAATATGGTATTTTAGGCCCTCAGATTTTTCATTGTAGAAGCTGCCAGATCCTGGGTAATCCCGACTGTTGCTTCTTGATATTTGAATTGTTTTTGTCTGGAAGCTTGCAGTAATTTTTCTTTGAGTTTATAGTTTTGGAGTTTCATAGCAATGTTCTTTGGGGTTTTCTTTGTGGGAATCTCTTTGCAGAGGTGGTCAATAGATTCTTTCAATGAGTATTTCACTCTAGGTTTCTAGAATATTGGGGCAGTTTTCCTTAATGCTGTCTTGTAGAATACTATCCAGACACTGTTTTTTGGTCATGGCTTTCATGTGGACCAATAATTTTTAAATTGTCTCTTCTAGATGTTTTTCCCAGGTTAGTTGTTTTAACAGAGAGGTATTTCATATTTTCTTTCATTTTGTCATTCTTTTTCGTTTGTTTGATTGATTCTTGCTGTCTCACAAAGTTATTAGCTTCCATTTGCCCTATTCTAGTTTTTAATGTGTGATTTTCTAAAGTTATCTTTTGTATCGTTTTTCCATTTATTTTATTTTTTAAGGAATTGTTTTCTTCAGACAATTTTTTCCTTCTTTTTCCAAACTATTGACTGTTTCATGGATAACACATTTTTTTTCTCATTTTTCCTCTACCTCCCTTATTTGATTTTTGAAGTTTTTTATGAGCATTTCCAAGAAGCCTCTTTGGGCTTGACACCAATTTATCTCATTCTTTGTGAATTCTTCTGACGACATTCTGTTCTCTTCTGAGTTTGTGTTTTGGTTTGCCCTGCCACTATAGTAGCTTTCCATGGTCAAGGTTCTTTTTTTTTGGTCATTTTCTTTCCTTTTCTTTTGGTATTTCCTCTTTTTTACTTTTAAAGTGGAGTTCTGCTTCTGGGGAAAAGATGGTGCTGCCCCAAGTTTCCTGCATAACTCTGAGTATTGACTTTGAGCAGAGGGGTACTTTGTATTTGGAGATAGTAGCTTTGCCTATTTTTTTTCAGGAAACAGTCTGTTTTCCCAGAATTTGCCTTCTGAGCTGGAACTGGAATCTGTCCCTCTGATTTGCTCCTCTGCAGAGCAAGGACTAAGGGTCTTAGTTGCTGATATGCTGTGATTAAGACTCTTTCACCTGTTTTCCCAGAGTCTGCATAACCTGGTGTGAACATCTTTTTCACCCTGTGAGTGATCTTTCTTGAGGTTTTTTTCAGTCTATCTTGAGCTGGAGAGTTGTTTCATTTCATTAGATTCTATTCAGAGGCTTGGTTTCATGTGGTTTTTGAGGGAAACTTGCAGAGCTTGAGCAGCTTCCTGACTTCCTGAGCAGCCACCATCTTGGCTCCACCCCAGGACCTCGAAATATGTAGTGGATTGGCAAAGAGTTTCCTCACTTGGAAGTTCCTTGTTCCAATGAAATCCCAGGATTTCTCCTTCCTTTCCCTCTCCATCAAATATACTTGAAACTTTGATAAAACAAATAAAGGAAATGGAGGAAATATTCTATTGAGTTGTGAAAAATCATGACATGAAATTAATCATCAGGTATTTGACTTAGTCTGTTGTGATTTGCCAATACCATGAATGTCTTTTACAAATTGGATTCATTCATTATTTTTATAACCATACAAAATGAGGCAAAAAGTAAAAAACATAACCCCTTATTCATGATTAGCCATTCTAATAATTCATGAACACTGAAATCATTGCTTCTTAGTATCTTTTTTTTCTTGATATCCAATTTTTTTTATTATGTTTTCTTGTCACCACGAGGGACAGAGATTAAAGGATTTACTCCATAATTTGACTATATTCCACAAATATGAATAATATGCCCATTATATCAAATGTTCTAGAGGAAGACATACTCTCAGACTTACTTCATGGTCCAGGGTAAAGAAAACTAAGAGTCCTGAGTTTGGATCCTGGAACTACATATATATATATATACATATATATATATCAAAAGATCTGCTAATGCTATTCATCTTTAGATGGAAGACAAACAGATATTCTATTGTAACATTTTAAGTTACATTCTTGATAGAGAATAGCAAATTTTAATGATTATCTTTGAAAAATTAAGGATGAATTGTTAAATACAAAGTTGGGGGAAAATCAGCAAAGTATATGATGATTTCCAGGAGATAGTATGAGTTCTCATATTCATTAAACTCAATTAATTTTTAAAATATGATTACAAGGTTGATACACAAGTGAAATATAATTAAATGCAATATATCTTTATTTGTCCAATACATACTCTAAAGTATATATAAATATCCAAGTTGAAAAAATGGTTAAGTATGGGCTGAGTGTTAGTAGTACTACGCGGCTCTATAAGTGGTTGAATATGGAAAAGATATTAGATGCTAGTTCAGTCTCATCATGGAGACAATTTTTAGAATATAAATAAGTTCTTTCAGAGAGGGAGCTATTTTTAATTTTGTTTTTTAATATCCAGCAGAAATAGGTGCTTAATAAATGCTTATTGCATTAGTTTGAACTGTAACAAGGTTATTTCTTTGTCCTTTTCAAAATTTTAGTATCACTAGTAGGAAGATGTAGAAGACAAACTCATCAAATTTTTAGATGAAATTAGTCATAGAGAGCTAGATGACTAAAATCAAGATTCAAAATTATCTTGACAAGATGGAAAGTTGGGCTCAATCCAAAAATGATGAAACATAGTGAGAATAAATGCAGTCTTGTTCTTAATTTTTAAAACTTACAGCAATTACACAAAGTACAGAATATGGGAGAAATTCTACTTGGATAGAAATACAAAATCAATTAGAAAACAATTAGGTAGAAATAAATAGGATCTCAAATTGATCACAGTTTAACAGAAGTTGTTAAAGTAATTTTTTAAAAAAAAGATTTCTTAGCAGTGGTCATTAAAACCATTTGATACTGGCTAAGTAATAGAGTAGTTGATCAGTGGAATAGGAGAAGATCACAGGACAAAATAGGCAATAACTACAGCAATCTCTTTTTGACAAACCCAAAGACCCCAGCTTTTGGGATAAAAACTCACTATTTGACAAAAACTGCTGGGAAAATTGGAAACTAGTATGGAAGAAATTAGGGCTTGACTCACACTTAACACCACATACCAAGGTAAGATCTAAATGGGTTCATGATTTAGACATAAAGAGTGAAATTATAAGCAAATTAGAGGAACATAGGATAGTTTACCTCTCAGATCTGTGGAGAAAAAAGGAATTTGTGTCCAAATAAGAAACGGAACTCATAATTGAACACAATTTTGATTATATTAACTTAAACAAATTTTTGTACCAAAAAACTAATGCAGACAAGATCAGAAGGGAAGCAATAAATTGGGAAATCAGTTTTACATTAAGGATTCTGATAAAGGTCTCATTTCTAAAGTATATAGAGAATTGAATCAAATTTATAAGAATTTAAGCCATTCTCCAATCAATAAATGGTGAAAAGATATGAACAGACAATTTTCAGATGATGAAATTAAAAGTAGTAATATGAGAAGGTGCTCCAAATCACTATTTATCAGAGAAATACAAATTAAGACAACACTGAGATACCACTACACACCTCTCAGATTGGCTAAGATGAATGACAGGAAAAGATAGTGACAAATGTTGGAGGGGATGTGGGAAAACTGGGACACTGATACATTGTTTGTGGAACTGTGAACGTATCCAACTATTCTGGAGAAAAATTTGGAACTATGCTCAAAAAGTTATCAAACGTGCATACTCTTTGACCCAGCGGTGTTTCTATTGGGCCTATATCCCAAATAGATTTTAAAGGAGGGAAAGGGACCCACATATGCAAAAATGTTTTTGGAGGCCCTTTGTGTAGTGGCTAGAAACTAGAAACTGAATGGATGCCCATCAATTGGAGAATAGATACATTATGATATATGAATGTTATGGAATGTTATTGTTCTATAAGAAACGACCAGCAGGATGATTTCAGAGAGGCCTGGAGAGACTTGCATGAACTGATGCTAAGTGAAATAAGCAGAAAGGAGATCATTATACATGGCAACAACAAGAATATACAATGATCAATTCTGATGACCATAGATCTCTTCAACACTGAGATGTTTCAAACCAGTTCCAATTGTTCAGTGATGAAAAAAGCCATCCACACCCAGAAGGAGGCCTGTGGGATCTGAGTCTAGAGCACAACATAGTATTTTAATGTTTTCTGTTGGTGTTTGCTTGTTCTTTCTCAGGTTTTTTCTTCTTTCTAGATCTGATTTTTCTTGTGCAGAAAGGTGAACTATATAAATATGTATACATATATTGGATTTATCATATATTTTAACATAGTTAGCATGTATTGGACTACCTGCCATCTAGGGGAGGAGGTGGAGGGAAAGGGGGAAAAATTTGATACGGAAAGTTTCACTAGAGTCAATGTTGAAAAATTACTCATGCATATGTTTTGCAAATAAAAAACCTTTAATTAAAAAATATTTCTTTTTTTGACAAAAAGCCAGAAAAAATCAACATAAAATATATAACAATTAGCAAATTTTGCATGTCATCTTTGCATGGGGCCATATTAATCTATTTTGTATCATTTCAATTTTAGCATATCAGATGCCAAAGTTAACACAAGCAAATGCTTTCTTAAGGACATGGATGCATTGTGAAATTAAATGCCTTATTTGTCCAAGATTCCACATCTTGTGCATATCAGAATATACACTTGAGTCCAGGATTTTCCTTATTTTTACTTCCTCTCTCTAATAGTAAGCAATTTTACTGGTAGGGTGAGTTTATTTACTAGGAGGTCCTTACCTCAATGCAAAAACTGGTCTGGACCCTGTGTGTATCTCTCCAGTGAAGTTATGCTAATACAATTATTGCACCAAGTTTGTGAGAAAATATCTCCCCCCTTATTTGCTATGAGAAATTTCATGTGTTTTATGATTATCTTTAAAGGATGCTACACTGGTTTTCTTATTTGAAACTATCAGACTTTTATGACTCTCAGAGCTGTCTGGAGAAAAGTGAGGCAAAATGGGACAAAGTAAGAATGCTAGTGATTACTGGTGATCCCATTTTCAATATATGATGAGAAGTATGAGAACTATAAAAAACAGCAATTTCACTTTAAATAATACTTTAAGGTTTGAATTCTATTGGATCTTGGACTTAAATCTGGAAAAGACTCCCTCTTTTTACTTATGGCCAGTTTGCGGTCTAGTGGTATGTA
Source organism: Myrmecobius fasciatus (assembly GCA_023553655.1). Classification (NCBI taxonomy): domain Eukaryota; kingdom Metazoa; phylum Chordata; class Mammalia; order Dasyuromorphia; family Myrmecobiidae; genus Myrmecobius; species Myrmecobius fasciatus. The sequence continues at coordinate 91,116 of JAJPUD010005318.1, forward strand.
TATAGGGACTTGCCCCAAATCACATGGGGTAAATGTCAAAGTCAGGATTTGAGCTCAGGTCTTCAAGTTCATTACTCTTTCCATGGTACTATACAGCATCACTTTTGCTCAAGCAATTCTTTGAATTTGAATTTGAATAGATAGTATGAGCATGTTATCCAATTTTTTTTTCATGAAAATAAACTGAGGCAATAAGTGATAGAATTGAGTCTTAAACCCAGGAGACTCACAGTTTCTTGACTCCAGTTGTAATATTCTTCCCTCTATGGTAATGAGTTAAAAAATACTTGCTGAATATATTAATTTGGGTCTAGTGTGGTTCTATTGTCTGCTTTTTCAGTCCTAAAAGAAATGAAGCACCTACCTTGTGAATTAGCTGTAGGGTAACCAAGAGATCTATAGGAGTGCTAATGAAAACAGAACTTGCAATGAAATCTTATCCTAAATAATTTTATTTCTATTATGGTAGCCATCTTCTCTTGCCCATGCCTCCCTTGCTTATTGAATTCAGTCCATGTTCAGTTCACAAATTGATTAGTTAATGAGGGGGGTATAATCAATCACCAGTCTGGCAGAACAACAAGGAAGATTTTCTAGCCAACACTGTCTGATTTTAGTGAAAAGAAAATTTAATGCAACTGGTAGCTCGCCAAATATACATTTTCCTCTAGCATTAAACAAGGAACTTATATGTCTTTTCTTATTTGTGTCTTTCAGTTATCCTCAATTCCTTTTGAACTCCTTGCAGTAACAGATTTCAAATTCTAGACTATCTTCTCCCCAAGCTGTTTTCTACCCACCTGTATACATTTTTTACCCTGTGCCAAAGACAATTCTGGCCAAAAAAGAGATAATCAATCTCTTGACATAGGGAGAGATAGTTATATTCAGAACTATTATGAAAGAGCAGTGAAGTTGGAGTAAGAGTATGTAACTCTGAATTCTGGTTCTGCTACACATGTAGCAGATAGCAAATAACTGCCCCATCTGGGTCTCAGTTTCCTTATTTGTAAAATAAAAGTTGGACTAGATGATTTCACTTATCAAATTATATAATTCTACTTGCAAGACATCTTTCTTATGCATCCCCTTCTTTCGGCTCTTGGCAACCCTTATTCTATGCCCTTATCCCAGATAGACTATTGAAATAGCCATGATTGGGCTCTTTGCTTCAGGTCTCTTGCCTTTCCAATGCATTCTCCTCACAGCTGGCAAAATGAGACTCCTAAGTCATCACTCACCCACTCAATAAGCTCCAGTGCCTCCTATTATCTCAAGGACAAAATATAAACTTCTTGATTTGTCATTTAGAGCTCTTGGCAATCTGGTTCTAGCCTGTTTGTCCAGGTATTTCACATACCATTCCTTTCCACACACTCCTTATTCCAGTCTAACAGAGCTGCTTGGTATTCCTACTACAAGACATTTCATCTCCTATATCTGATTTTGCACGACTGCTTTCCCCCATATCTGAAATGAATTCTCTCCTCATTCTGTTTCAGAGAATCTCTAGTTTTCTTTAAAACTTAGTTTGAGTATCTCCTTCTACATCAGAGATTTACTAATCCTGCAAATATTAATGCCAATCCCCACCCTCCTATTACTTTGTACTAACATTGCATGCATTTTTAACTTCCTTTTATATGAACAACCTCCCCTGAGAGGATATACATTCTGTGAAAGCAAGGAATATTCCATTCTTGTTTTTTGCCTCAATACTTGGTACCTGTACTTAGTAGCTAGTACGTGGTACAAAATAGGCACTCAATAATTCTGTGTTGATTGGTCAATCAACTTCTAAAGTCTCTCTAATGTTAACCCTTCAGCAATATAAGTTGCAGAGAAGGTGCTGACATATTGAAGGAATTTCTTTCATTTTTTAAGATTTCTCAGTCCTAGGAAATGAAATTGAGGGCTATTTCTTATCTCATCCTTAAGTTCTATACATAGAAATATAAAGATGGATGAAATAGATCTCTACTCCACAAGTTTGTAATTTTCATTACCATTTTAGGCCACAATTTGTTGAGAGGGAATTTCACATCCCCCAAGAGAATGTACAGGCAAATTTTTATCTTTCACTTTTGACTTCATTTTTGTCTTTGTATTCAAAGTATTTAGATTTGACATATAGAGGGCAATACATGTTAGTTGATGGTCGATAATGAAAATAGCATTGAATTTGAGCTGGGAAAAAATGGATATATAATGCATCTTAAATGGGAAAACAGAAGGAAGAAAGGCATGATCATATTCCATCATATAAGAATAATCATATAAATTAAAGTAGTTCCAAGAGAGAATGGCATATAAATCAAAGGGCCTTTCTACACTCTGAAAATCCACACAAACACAAAAATCTTCAGAACATATAGAGTGCATCCATATTTAAGCACAAGTATCAATTTGCATACTTTCTTTTCCACATTTTCATATAAAATTCAGTTGTATGAATCTCCCTTATTGTCTTAGAGTTTTACATATATAATTTTATGATATAATTCTATGACTAAGATGTTGGTAGATTAGTATATATTTCTTCATTGATCTCTATTTTCAAAGGAATGGTCCATATTAAAATATATATTCACTGGAACAAGGAATATATTCTTTAGGAACAAAATTAACATTGACTTGCCTAGGGTGGTTCAACTGAACTGAAGGGAGCTGATGTTTTCAGCTTTCCAAATTAATTAAAATTAACTAAGTTATTGGCAACCAACAAGAATCCTCATCTTTGGAATATGAGCTGTTGCCAGGGCCCCAGGCAAAATTGCAAAGGGGATAAAATCTGCTTTTCTCCCTTTCTTCTCTTCCTCGATTAATAATTCTCTCTACCTTTTCTTTAACTACATCCCACAGGTACCAAGTACCCTCATCTTGTTCTCTTATTGACCAAACTTCCCTGATCCAATAAAACTTGCCTTTTTCTCTTAAATAAAATTCTCATTCAAAAGTGATTCTACACTCAACTGGTTATGGGTCTAATTAACATTAAACACACTAAGGTAAGTATATTATAACCTTTTATTAGGGAACTTCAACATTTTATTTATTTTTTTTCATTATATTTATATTCTTTGAATTCTGTTCTTATTTATTTATTTATTTATTTTTATTAAAGCTTTTTATTTGTATAACATATGTATGGTATGTATGGGTAGTTCTTTAGCATTGATCTTTACAAAGCTTTCCATTACAAATTTTACCCCCAGTTCCCTTCCCTCCCCTAGATGGCAGGTAGTCCACTACATGTTAATAATGTTGACAAGTTGAGCAAAAAAAAAATCCTATCTACAAGAAAAAAAAAAGAAAATCATAGAAAGGAAACACAATGCAAGCAAACATCAATAGAGAGCATGAAAATGTTATGTTGTGATCGATATTTCATATCCCTCTCTGGGTGTATATGGTTTTCTTCACTGAACAATTGGAACTGGTTTGAGACAATTCTTTGTTGCAGAGAGCCGTGTCCATCAGAATTGATCATCATGCAATATTGTTGTTTCTGTGTATAATGATCTCCTGGTTCTGCTCATTTCACTCAGCATCAGTTCATGCAAGTCTCTCTAGGCCTCTCTGAAATCGTCCTGCTGGTCGTTTCTTACAGAACAATAATATTCCGTAACATTCATATACCATAATTTATTCAACCACTCTCCAATTGATGGGCATTCATTCAGTTTCCAGTTTCTAGCCACTACAAAAAAGAGCTGCCACAAACATTCTTGGACATTTCCCTCCTCTAAGATCTCTTTAGGATATAGGCCCAATAGAAACACTGCTGGGTCAGAGGGTATGCACAGTTTGATAACTTTTTGAGCATAGCTCCAAATTGCTCTCCAGAATGGTTGGATCCATTCACAAGAACTTCAACATTTTAAAAGAGAAACTTGTTGATTCAAGATTCATTCTGTGTAGAAGGTAGTTTGAGTCAGGCTTTCTTTTTGTTTTTCTTTTCTATTGCAACTCAAAATCCCTTAGGTAATTTGCTAGGGATAAGTACCAAATCATACCAAATGTACCAGATGTGAGAAGTGGCTAGGTAAATGGTTTAGGTGAAGGAGATACAAGAAACTGTAAGTTCAACCTTTTAATGATGTGTTATGGCAACCATAAAAATTGATTTGATCCTATATTATATTACTAGAAACTGCAGAAAAGGGAAGAAATGATCTTCTTTCCTTTGTCAGATCACATTTGAAATATTGTGTTCTACTCAAGATATAGCATTTTAAAGACAATGATGAGTAAGGGACGAGATCCAGAAGAGATTAAGCAGAGACAGGAACCAGTAACAAAACTATATGATAGCCATTGAAAGAACTAGTTATATATAGAACAAAGATTTTTATGTTAGTTAGAATAAAGGAGAGTGAATATGAGAGAGACAAAATAGTAACAGTAGATGTCTTTAACTATCTGAAAGCTTGTTATGTGAAGGAGTAGTTGAACATGTACATTGTTCCAAGGGGCAGAGATGAGAGCAATAAAGAAGGGTTATAAAGGTAAACTTTAACTCAAAAGAGGCAAAACCTTCCTGACAGCTAGAGTTGTCCAAACCAGAAAGAGCTGACTCAGAATATGGGGAAATTCTCCAACAATAGACTCTGTCAAGAGAAGATTGATAACTACTTCTTAGAACTACTGGAGAAGATATCCTTACTCATCTTGGGAATTTGACATACCCTGAGACTAATTTTAATATCTGAATATGTCCCCAATAAAACATTTTCCTCCCTTCATTAAAGAGGTGGGGTTTCTGGAAGAGAAATACTGCCTGTGTTATCAGACATGACACATAATTGATAGGCTGGTTAGTTTTGATTAGCTTTCTTTTTCCTATTTATTTCTTGCTTTAATAGATTGCTCCTTGGGTAAGGAAGTAGTAAGTAATATTTTTTTTTGGAACTGTAAAAACAAAAAGTAGTACTATAAGTTGCAAAATTTTGTATAACAAAGTGAAATAAAAGGGCAAATACATAAACTTGGTACTGTATCTGCATATTTAGTTTGTCTTTAACCTTTGCAAATTTAAACACATGAAGTAATAACTAACATCTAACACAATGCATCCCTTAAAATCTTCTGCAGTTGATCAAGACCTGGTTTTCACAAAATTTTGCGGTGAGACTGACATCAGTGATACCTCTTCAAGCAAAATATAGCAGGGATATGGATCAAAAAGAAGAAAGATTTTTAATAAAGGTGTTGAAAATGTAGGGCCTGACTGTGGCTTCTGTTTCTTCTTCTTAACGATCTGTAACCACCCCCTCCCCACCCCTTGTTGTTTTCTTTAAGAAAAGAGAGACTAGGCATATGAAGGAAAGGAAAAATGGGAAAAGCATACAATTAGGGTATCCAGTTCAAAGATCAAATTCAACATCCCATTTAACTTCCTGAGCCTTCTTTGAAGCCATTATCAGTTAAGAAAATTCTTGCTAGTCACATTTATTGAAGCACTGATAGGACTGGCCTGGCCAAGGAACATGGCAGCTTGACAGAACTGAAATGACTCTTATTGTTCTGCTATCTTTTTCAATTAGGGCTTCTGTCACTCTGAACTATTTTGTAACTGCTAGTGGCAGATCTCTGGGGAAGGTTAATGCAATATCTGTTCCTCCAAAAAGAGTTGGCATTTGGTTAAGCCTAAGTCTAGATTCAGAAATGCCAAAAACATAGGTTCTAAGTCAAATTAAAAGGTTAAATGTTTAAGTTCAAGAAAAAAGAAATCTCATATCTCAAGTCTTTCCTCAGCAAGACATCAATTACTGAATCCTGATGTGAATTCCACAGTCATTACCAGCATTCTTAATATTTACTGGATACCAGAAGCTTTTGAAATACTGTGCAGACAGTGAAATTAATCATCATCCCTAATTGTTTTTTAACTTTAACTATTCTTTTGTTTAGGAATAGAATACATGGTTCATTTTGGTAACTACTTTGTTAATTTCACTATTTTTTTTCTTTGCCACATTTAAAACTCCTATCACTATACCTGATCCCAAAGATTTTATTCTTTCTGAATAATGCATTCAATTAAGTTTTCCCCAGATTCAAGTCCTAAATTCAGTCTATACAACTCGGATCTAGACTGTGCCACACAGATATTTTAGTGGAACAAAACGAGTATAAAAAGTTCTCCATAGAACAGCCTCATAGAATGTTAACTATCTAGAATTCAACATGCTCATTTTCAGACTGCATCTCAAGCCTCCTGCAACTTAAGGCAGTACTTTGTCTACCACACCATGTGAATCACAGATTTAGATGACATTTCAATATTGGAAGAGACATTATAGATCATTTAGTCAAATATTCTAGAGTTAAAATCATAGTTCCCAGAGATTTAGCTGTATGAGACTTCAATGTCCAGTTAATACAACTGTTTCATTTTATACATTAAGAAATCAAGATCAAGCAATATTAAATGACTAATCCAAGATCACACACATAGATAGTAAATATACTTCTTGATTGCTATTAATTGAATAATCACTTTAAAAATACGAATATCCTTGGCACATTTTGGATAACTAATTTACTAAGCTGTTATTGTGTTTTATAAAATAATATTAAAATATAACATTGTAAATGGAGTAAATTTGAAACACTTAAGATCTTTGCTCAAATATGATTCCAAAGGAACAATATTAAAGAATGTTACCCATCTCCTGAAAGAGAGATGCTAGACTCAAGATGCTTAATGAGTTGTCTGGTTTTTGATATGGCCAATATGGGAAATTGGTTGCTTTGTTACAACTCTTTTGTTTTACTTTTCTCTTAAGAGGTAAAATAGGGCTGGAATTGGAATTTTGGAAGTAGAAAGAAAAAATAATTCTTAATTAAAAATTATATCTTACTATATTGTATGCACATAGTTATCCTTACTGATTAGCAAATAATAGTATTTTATGGTTTAATAGTTATAATTTTTAGAGATATGTACTATTTTATGCATCTTGTACTGCTTTATTTTTAAAAGTTGTCTATGCTTGAAAAGATAATATCATCATAACTAGAGACTTCTCATTTGAGGACAGAGGCCTGAATATTACATATAATACCCAAGAAGGAACAATCAATCTCTACAGTATTATGACATGGTATTACTTTTCAGATGTTACAGTGACATTTCTGTCTGCAAAGTTTTGGGTGGTTTTAGAACAACCAAAACCATTTTCCTAAAATAACATTAGCTCCTGGATTGATTTAAGATTAGTATAGTAATGCCCCCTTTAGTCAAGTGGCAATTGTTTTAGGATTGTGAGGAAGACCATGAAGGCAGGGAAAGAATAAATGCTTTGAAGAGTGAAGTAGAACTATTTTGTTTTCAAAGGAAATTGCTATAAAGGCAACTTTTTATTTTACATATTGTGAGGTCCATTTTTGATCTTTATTAACAACTAAATGATTTCACTGCTATCATGTAATTTGGTTTCCTTCAGAAACACGTGGGTTCTCATTCCTGTAAGGTGGATCATAGGATGATGGATTTAAAAACCAGAGTCCAATTAAGGAAGCCAGTCAGTCAGGCAATTTATAAACATTTAAGCAGCTTTTATTTGCTAGCCACTGTTTTCAGCACTGAGGCTACAAATACAAATAAAAACAAAATGCTATCACTGACCTTTAGGAGCTTGTATCTAATAATTAATGAAGGAAGACAATTTACAAAAGGAAGCTGAAGAATGAGGGCATGATGAGGAGTTCCAAAGAAGTCCAAAAGTATAGCTTCTGGAAAATGCAGAGAAATTGTTCTCAGACCTTTCTTTAGATAGAAGCCCTGAAGACTATGTCCTGCCCTCCAGTTAAAAGGTCCAATCAGAAGGTCAGAGTGATGGATGTTTAAACCAAGCAGATTTCCGATTGTAATATAATGAGATTTTCCACTGATGAGTTTCCTAGGGGAAAGAAGGCACTATGTAGAGTTCTAAGGAAGTACAAAAACTAGTATAGCTAGTGAGGAATTAGGAGGTGCTAAAGCTCAGGAAGGTTACATGGCTTACTTACTAAGAAATATACAAATATTACACATTTGAGAAAAAATTAGATTCAGATGTTCCAATTAAAGTTCAGATTAAATTTAAAAGCTGGATAGCTCAATTCTGATGGATATGAATCTTTTCAACCATGAGATGATTCAGGCCAGTTCTCATGGTCTTGTGATGAGAGAGCCATCTGCACCCAGAGAGAAGACTGTGAGGACTGAAGGTAGGACATAACACAGTATTTTCACTCTTTTTGATATTATTTGCTTTGCATTTTATTTTCTTTTTCACATTATTCCTTTTTGATCTGATTTTTCTTGTGTAATGTAACAAATATGGATATATGTATAGAAGAATTGCACATGCTTAACATACATTGGATTACTTGCCATCCAGGGAAGAAAGGAGAAAAAAAAATTTGGAATGTGAGGTTTTGCAAGGATAAATGATGAAAATTATCTATGTGTATGTTTTGAAAATAAAAAGCTTTAAAAATATAAAAAATCAATTAAAAAGAGAAAAAAAAATGGATCATTGCTTAATTGTGGCAAAGGGGTTTGCATAGATTAATGAAACTATGCTCAATGAGCTATGCTATGCAGGGTTACCTAAGTCTGACATGGAATAGTGAAGAGTTCTGACAAAAGGTGCTCTACTAGACCAGGAAATGGTAAACCACTTCAGTATCTTTGCCAAGAAAACTCATGGACAGTATTAAAATGATAAAAGATATGGCACTGGAAGATGAGACTCTAAGGTCAGAAGATATCCAACATATTCCTAGGGAAGTATGGAGGGAAATTACAAGTAGTTCCAAAAACAATGAAGTTCCTGGACCCATGCTGAATGGAAGCTGTGCTATGGATATGTCTGGTGACAAGAGGAAAGTCCAATAGTATAAAGATCAATATAGCATAGGAACCTAGAATATAAGATCTATGGATCAAAGTAAACTAATTGTGATCAAATAAATACTAGAAAGATTAAACAGCAATATCTTGGGAGCATTGAACTAAAATGAACAGGAATAGATTAATTTAATTCCGATGATCATTATACATACTACTGTGGGCAAAAATCTCTTAGAAGAAATGGAATATGCTTCATAGTCAATAAAAGGATGAGAAAAGCAGTACTGGGATATAATCTCAAAAATGATCAAATGATATTTGTTGAAATCCAACGCAAACTCATTCAACATTACAGTAATACAAGTCTGTGCTTTAACCACTAATGCCAAAGAGGCCAAATTTGATCACTTCTAACAGTTCTTACAATGTCTTCTATAAATAATACAAAAAAGTTTTGTTCATCATAGGGTATTAGAATACTCAGGTAGAAAATCAAAAGATAATTGGAATAATAGGTAAATTTGGCCTTGGAGCACAAAATGAAGTAGGACAGAGAGTAAAAAGCTTTGTCAAACTAATTCACTGGTCATAGCAAAAAAAATTTTCAACAACTCAAAAGGCAATTCTATACATGGACATCACTACATAGCCGATATTGAAACCAGATTGATTATATACTTTGCAGCAAAAGGTAGAAAAACTCTATATAGTCAGTTAAAACAAGACCTAGAACTGACTGTGACTCTTATCATAAGCTTCTTATTGAAAAAATTAGACTTAAATTGAAGAAAGTAGAGAAAACCAAAGGTTGTATAAATATAAAATATATACATATATGTATGTATAACATCCCTTGTAAATATAAAATGAAAGTGAAAAATAGATGTAAGGGATTAGATCGGATAGATTGAGTGCCTGAAGAACTATAGAGAAAGGTTTGTAATATTGTACAGGAAGCAGCAACAAAAACATTCCAAAGAAAATGAAGAGCAAAAGAGCAAAATTGTTGTTTGATGAAGTATTACAAATATGAGGAAAAAAAGAAAAGGGAAAAGTAAAGGATTAAGGGAAAGCTGAGTGCAGAATTCAAGGAGACTTAAGGTTTTCTTGCATGAGCAATAGAATGAAAAAAGAGAAGAAATCACTAGAAGAAAATTAGAGCTAACAAGGGAACATTTCATGCAAAAAGGGTATGATAAAAAACACAAATCAAAGGGACTGATGAGAAATAGAAGAGATTAAGATGAGAGGATATAAATATATGGAAGAATTATATAAAAAAGATTTTAACATCACAAATAACCACAATGATATGGATACTGATGTAGAATGACCTTCCTCTGGTAAATGAAGTCATGTTCCTTAGGAAGTACTAACAATAAAAGCCTAGTAGAGCTGATAGAACTCTGGCTGTAACATTTAATACCCTAAAAGATGATTTTCTTAAAGTGCTCTATTCAATCCATGAACAAATTTGGAAAACTCAATAGTAGCTACTCAATTAGCAAAAATCAGTTTATGGGCAATGCCACAGAATGTTCAAATTACCAAATAATTGGACTCATCTCACATGCCTACAAGTTATGCTTAAGATTACATCAACTAGGCTTCAGCAATATGTGAACTGAGAAATATCAGAAATGCAGGTTCGTTTTCAAAGATGCATAATGCCGAGATACCAAATTGCCACCATTCACTGGATCATGGAGAACGCAAGGGATTAACAGGAAAACATCTACTCCTGCTTCATCAGTTATATAAATGCTTTTGATTGTATGGATCAAAACAAAATATGACAAGTCCTTAAAGAGATGGGACTACCATTTCATTTTACTTGTGACCTGAAGAACCTATATATGGGTTAAGGAGTAACAAAACCAAACATGGAATAACTGATTGGGTAAAGACAAAGCTTATATTGCTACCTTATTTATTTTACTTATATGCAGAGTGTGCCATGTGACAAATCAAAAGCTAGAATTAAGATTGCAAGAAGAAATAACAATTTCAGGTATACATATATTAATATTGCAGCAAAAAGTGAAGAAGAATTAAAAAGTCTCTTGAAGGTGAAAGAAAAAAAGTGGAAAAATCTGCTTGAAGTTTAACAGCAACAAAACTAAGATCATGGCAAATGGTCATTTCACTTCCTGGAAAATAAAGGGAAAAGAAATACAGAAAATGCCAAATTTTATATTCTTGGGTTCAAAGATCAGGGCAGAGACCAATGAAGTCATGAAATTAAAAGATGCTTGCTTCTTGGAAAGAAAACTATCGCAAATCTGGACAGCATATACAGAGACACCACCTTGCTGACAAAAGTCTGTCTCATCAAAACTATTTTCTTTTTTTTACAAAAATGTATGACTATGAGAGTCAGACAATGAGGAAAGCTTAGTGGTACAGAATCGATGCTTTTGAAGTGTGGTGGGGAGAAGACATTTAAGAGTCTTTTAGACAACAATGAGAACAAATCAATCAACACTTAAAAGAAATTAACTCAGACTTTTCTTTGGAAAGACATATGCTCTTGCTAAAACTTAATTACTTTAGCCACAAAATGAGACTCATTGAAAAAGACCCTGATGTTGGGAAAAATTGAAGGCAAAAGGAGAAAGGAACAGTGGAAGATGAGATGGATAGATAAGTGTCATGAAAGTAATAATCATGAGTTTGGACAGATTTTGGAAAATAGCTAAGGATAGAAGGGACTTATGCTACAGTCTATGAGGTCACAAGTTGAACTTGATTAAACAACAACAAATCTTTTTTAGAGAATTCTCAATGTCAAGCAATTCACTGTTATTTTTATTTATAAGTCAGTCTCCAGTGACTTTTATTAGTGTGAACACATCCCTCAGGGTCCAAGAACTCTTTAGTAAATTGATAAAAAAAATTAATTAATCTACAGTATTTAAAATGGTACCTTGGATCCATATAATCTAACTGAAGTACAATCAACTTGTGAAAACCAGTCAGCCTTTCCTGACATTAGTCAGTACAGAGCACAGTGGAACCAAAGATTGAATTATCCTTGACAATTAGTACGATAGACAAAATAATCAAACTGGTGGAATTACCTTTATTATTATTCAATTTGTTTACCCTATGTAGGTGAAACTTGCATTGTTTTAACTGCTGATATGTCCCTTTTGAGTTGCTTAAATTAGTCATATCTGTCACATCCCCTGATTTATAGAAGAAGGAACTGAGGAAACTTGTCTCAAAGAAGAGAACACTGAGTATGTGAGTATTGATTCCAATATTCAAAGGCCTGTCACATTGAAGAGAGATTACATATGACCTACTTAGTCCTAGAGGGCAGAGCTAGGAGGGAGGGGAGAAAGTTGCAGAGAGGAGATTATTAGTTTGTAAAACAATAGCAACAACAACACAAATTTTTCTATACTAGTCCAAAGTAGAATGGGAAGCCTGCATACATAGTATGGTTCCCACCATAAGAGGCCTTTAAGATGGAGGATGAATGGTTTCTTGTTCAGTGTTGTAAAGAGAATTCCCACTTAGGTGTGAATTGTACTTGATGATCTTTGCTGTGATTTCCAAATACTGAAATTCTATGATTCTTAATTTATCTTTGACATAGTTTACCATCTCCTTTCACTCAACTTCTTTTCCCTAAACAGAGTCCTTCCAGATTTGCTAACAGAAGGAAACCCTGTGGGAACATCTTGGTAATTGAGACATTTTTACTCTGATTACTTATATCACACCCTGTCTCACCTTAGCCCTCCCCCATTTCTTCAAAGAGCATCTGCTAAATGTCAGTAGTTAAGATGTGTCAGACAGAATCCAGAACTGCATAGCTGGGGTGGTTGGGAGGTAGCCAGAGAGGACAAGGAGAAAAGAAAGCATTCCTTTTGGATTCTTCTTCCTGAGATGATTGTTTTACAAAGGAATAAATGATACCAATAAAATCCAGAGAGAAAGGGAATATATGCATTCCCTCTAGGAGATGGGGCAAAGGTTCACTTAGCAATTAAGGATGAAGCCATATGTGGAAAATCACACTGACATCCTTGGCAGGGTTCACTAAAAGCCCCTAAAGCCAGACATACTTATAGAAGCATTATGCTGACATAATGATGACTAGACTTTCACCATTTCTGTATAAAACTGGAGGCCAGTTAAATGTTGCACAATTTAGTGATCTAAGTGTACAGCCGCCAAGATACTCAGAAAGGGAAAGGGCCTTGGAGTTCAATTCTCCAAACCTGATGTGGTCATTTAGCCTCTATTCAAAGTCTTCCAGGAATGGAGGAACCTTATTTGACAGCTTGGCCAAAATGGTACTCTGTTGCACAGTACCATGGATATAAAAACAAATTCTTTTCTCCAGGTCTTTGTTTGCTGGTGTTTTGTGGTTGACAAATCCTTTTTAGTTATTAGAAATCTCTGTAACATTCTTTCACAACAGTCACAGTCCAATCAGATTACATTTTGTTTTATGTTTGATATAATTTAGCAAAGTTTTTTCCTGTACCTTGATGTCAAGACAACTAGATTGCACAAGGGTTAGAATTCTGGGCCTAGTGTCAAGATTTATCCTCCTGAGTTCAAATGTGGCCCTAGATAATTGTGATCCTGAGCCAGTTACTGTTTCTTCATCTGCAAAATGAATTGGTGAAAGAAATGGCAAACCATTTCAGTATCTTTACCAAGAAAACCCCAAATGGGGTCACAGAGCATTCGATATGATTGGATAACAGCCCCATTTTGGGGTCACCAATACACTATCTCCATATCATAATAAGATGGAATATGTGATGATCATTTGTGATAATTTCTAGCAAAAAGCCCCAGAATTCAGATTGTTAAGATTTCCATACTGACTTCTAGCTTCTACCACGTCTCCTCTCTCAGTTCAATTTCCTACAGCCCTAGTTTTATCTGTGGAATAGGCCCCAGAGCTTTGTCTTCATCTGCTCCCTGAAAATAGTTATTGCCTTCCTTTAGGTATTTTAGTTAACTCTTTAAAGTCAACACTTTAATGAGGAAGCAATAATGAGTCAAAAAGTAAAATCACATATGAACAGATAATTTTCAGATGATGAAATTAAAACTATTTCTAGTCATATGAAAACGTGCTCCAAATCACTATTGATCAGAGAAATGCAAATTAAGACAATTCTGAGGTACCACTACATACCTTCAGATTGGCTAAAATGACAGGAAATGATAAATGACAAATGTTGGAGGGGATGTGGGAAAACTGGGACACTGATACATTATTGATGGAACTGTGAATGGATCCAACCATTCTGGAGAGCAATTTGGAACTATGTTCAAAAAGTTATCAAACTGTGCATACCCTTTGACCCAGCAGTGTTTCTATTGGGCTTATATCCCAAAGAGATATCAAAGGAAGGAAAGGGACCAACATGTGCCAGAATGTTTGTGGCAGCCTCTTTTGTAGTGGCTAAAAACTGGAAACTGAATGGATGCCCATCAGTTGGAGAATGGCCGAAAAATTATGTTATATGAATGTTATGGAATATTATTGTTCTGTAAGAAACGACCAGCAGGACAATTTCAGAGAGTCCTGGAGAGACTTGCATGAACTGATGCTGAGCGAAAGGATTAGAACCAGGAGATCATTATACAGGGTAACAAGACTAGGATGATCAATTTTGATGGACATGGCTCTCTTCAACAATGAAATGTTTCATACCAATTCCAATTGTTCAGTGAAGAAAGCCATATATACACAGAGAGAGGGATATGAAATGTGGACCACAACATAACATTTTGATGCTCTCTATTGATGTTTGCTTGCATTGTGTTTCCTCAATTTGCACTTGGAAGGAAATAGATTTTTCTCTCTATTGGTTTTTCCTCCTGTCATTCTCACTTTTCATTTCTACTACTGTTTTATTTTGGAATCGTCCCGCCCACTGAGTAGTTCTCTAAATAAGCTATGGACTTGGAGTCAGATATTGGTTTGAATATTGCCTCAGATGATTATTAGCTGGACTAGACCATTGACTGGAGAACAATTAGCTGGATAAGCCAATTAAAATATTTGGACCTCAGCTGCCTCATTTGCCAAATGGAAACAGTAGTGCTCTAATTCTGTGATCATATGATATCACCTTCAAACTTGATTTCAAATCATTGGGTTCAGTCTGTCAAAACTGTAGGTGTCTCAGCTATTTAATATATATACTTTAATATTTATTATGAGCATGGAAACGTTTGCACTTGACCAGTTTCAAGTCCTAAGAACTAAGTTTCAGTCATCATTTTTACTCTTTTTTTTGAACATATGGTTGTACTTTGAATAAAATCTCTCATTTGCCTTTAATTCATATTCTTCATTTTATTTGATTTGAACAGATTCCTCCCACTGTTAGCACAGCTGATACTGCTGTATTTGTTAAGTTGGCTTATCAAATCTCTACTTTTGGATGTGAGAATGGTTCAAATTTCAAAATAATAAAACTACAGACACACTAGCTAGTGCCTAACGTCATCTAAAACTTTGTACATAAAAATCAGAAGAGAATAAGAACAATACAAAAGGGTTTCAACTACTCCAATCCATTGTGTAACATCTTTTGTAAGGCTGATTTCCAATGAAAACTTCTACTCACAGAGGCATGGTTGTTACTCACAGGGATCTAGGGGAGACCACATGAAGATATTCTTCTAATTGTATTGTTCCTAGGCTTTCACTAAAGTACATCCATTATAAAAGTCAATCAGTAGACATAATTTGTAATCATCAATTTGCATTTGTTCAAATGACATAGCAAGAAAAATGGTTTCAAACCATTTCCTGAACACAGATTCTCCTCATATTCCAACTCTGCCTAGGGAATATATGAATATATTGAATTCCCAATATATTCCCAAAGAATAAATTCCCAAATGAATATTTTTTTCATCCTCCAAATTTCATACTCTAGGGAAAACCTCTATCAACATTTTATAATTATGATGCTTATCAAGCAAATAGTTGGAAGAGTAGAATAATGAAACAATGTGGTAGAGATATGATTTTCTTAAATCTTTGCCTGTCAAGTTTAGGGCAGTTTTTATTCGTAAGTTATATATCTCAAAATGTCAAAGGAGTCTTCAGAAAAAACTATTTGAACTTCTTTCCTTAAGAGTTTAAATGTACTTCCATCTTTTAAAGTTCCCTTTAAAATACAAATACCTTCCATAGGCTCATACCTTAAGTCACCATCAGTTTGAACTTTAGTTTTCAGTTAATATTTTAGAATTCATTAGAGTCAAATTATAGCATAGAGGGGACTTTTGAGATTATCTTGTTTATTCTACTTATTTTATAGATGTAGAAATGAGACCCAAGAGGAGAAATGAATTATGCCCAAGGTCATACAACTAATTATTGTTAAAAATCAGTGGGTTCTTGGTCACCTAACCCTTTGTCCCATTTTCTTTTTTCCTAAATTATGTAATCTTCCAAACAGAGCACCAAAACTTCTTGCCCCATACTCCAGACAGATATGCAATATAGGCAGAAGGAAAGATGGAGGGAATCATGTGATAGAAAAAGTGGGAGCTGACAGTGGAAGTGGGAGGGTGACAAAGAACAATTTCACCTTTTTTCATAATTCTGCCTAGGGCAACCCTCACTATGCTATTCAAAATCAACCTGCTGCCATAGATCATCCTTATCCCTTGCTTATATTTCCACCCCCACTCTTTCTTATAGAAAAAAAAGGTAAATTTATATTTCAGACTATCTTATCATTGCTTTGTTGAAGATGGCCAGTATGTCTTTCTAAATTATAAAATTTTGGTGGTTGAAGGGAGTGGGGAAGAATTATAAGTCCCACTTTCTTTTGAGTTTTAATATTCTTTTTTATTATCACCTTGCCAATTATTCACAAAACATAAGCATTCCAATATTCAAAGGAAAAAATAGAATTATGTATGAAATTGTAAACTTCTATTGTTTGTTTTGATAAAACATACATATTAAACATAACATGGTGATGACAAATTTTCTCCATTTGTGCCTTTCTGAATTTCTTTTTGTTTTCTTTTCAGTTTTAAGATTACTTATTGATCCTTTTTTGTTTTTGTTTCTTCATCTTTGTCATTATCCCCTAATTCAACATTTCCCAATTAATGGCTTTCTTTCTAAGAAATAAGCATAGTAGATTTAACAAAATCAATTCAAGTCTTGTTTTCAAAGACTTTTGCCTTAAAATCTATTATACATATGGTAAGATTTTTGAATATTCTGGAGAGGTTATAGGTGGCTTGTGTTTTGAGGACAAAAGTATATATGGTGGGAGTGGATGATCTAAAATGGAATTTTGTTGTTGACTGGCCCCAAGGGGTAGTATCTTTTTTTTTGGTCTGAGATTGAGAAAATATGTCTCTGAGGATTCAGAGAGATCCTATCCAACTCCTACTAACTGTTTGTTAACATGGGTCATCAGTTTACTTCATTTCATCTTCTCTAAGAGGACTAGCTTGCACTATGGGGCTACTGACCTCATGTGCTACATAAGCTATGTTATATCATCAAGTTCCCTTTGGCATTTGTTAATGCCAAAATGACTTAAGAGTAAAGTCTTGTGAAAGGATCCTAGTTCATAGAGCCCCAGGAAATTCTAATTTATCTTATTTGATATCAACAAGATAGTAGGGTATGACATCCTCATTGGAGGTTGACTTTTTATTTAAATGGTAACAGCACAATAAAAAATGCAAGAACAAAGAGGAACCACTAGAGACTATCAAATTCAATCTTCTGTGTTCAGACAAAATTGGTTTATAAAACTGGGCCTGAAATTAAAAAAAAAAAACTATCCTTATGCTAATTTATTAATATTTTGGACAAAGAGGCCTTAAGACCTGAAAGGACTACTTAGGGAAAAAATGAAACTAAAAAAAAATAAAACAATGTGTGTGAATTAGAATTAAATACAGAGAATGCCTCTTTGTTGCATTAATAATAGTCTTCTTCACTGGTTGTATATGTATAGGCTGATCCTAATTAATAACATGAGCATGGATAATGGCCATTGAATGCAGCCTGCTGGTCATGAGATTCATTATCTATAGTTATTCTTAGGGGTATATGAGGTAAAACCAATTTTCAAAGTAGCTCCTACTGTCGCTTTTTTCTACATTATGAGAAAATATTAGAATTATGAAACCACAAATTCTTGAAACCAAAATTCTTAGTTGTATCAGATAGTTGTGGGAATTTACAGTGGGAACCCAAGACTATATCATGGGTCCTTAGCGGCTTAGTCAAACTACACTAAATAAGTTTATAGTTTAAAAGCTGAGGTGGAGGGAGGGAGATTTCTGAGCAATGTGAAAGTTTTAATCTTTCCTTCTTAGTTCCTTTTTTGGTTCTCATAAGATTATAATTACCACTCCCCAAATCTGTAGCCTTCCCCACTATAACCCATCCCACAAAAACTCTCTACTTTAAAAATAGACTTCTTTTCTGGTGTGATGATTACATTCCATTCTGAGAAATTTGAGGCAGAAAAAAATCCATTTAGTTTCTCTTGACTGTCTTTTGTCACTGGACTGCCAGAGAATTATTCTTTTAAATATATTTTCCAGTTCACTGTCCCACTGCAAATATTTTTCATCTTTATGGGCAAAACAGAAAAGATTTCTATAGAGAGGTTGAAGAGGCTCTGGTGACTAACAGCCCATGAATCACCTTGACCGCTTACTGCCCTTACTCTGTTAAGTGCTCAAAAGTCATTCTACATACCATGCCCTCTATGTTGTCCAGGCTGTACCATGGAGAAAGATGATGACAATTATGTAAGGGAAGGTTTTTATTTTAATTTTTAACATTAAAGAACATTCCTGAAACACTTTGTGTCATCTGTAACTCAATATATAGGCAGGTATGCTTAGGCACAGGATTTTTGTGCATGGCTCTTGCAATTAACATTTGTTTTCTTTGTTCATCTTTTAGCTGGGTGTCAACCTTAGCCAAATGACTTTTGTTAAGTGAAAAGCCATGAGATAATATGCCTACACATTATGGCCTAATAGACTTTATAGGTCCAGCTAGATATCCTTAACAGGCCATGGAATCTGTGATAGAAAGAAATGACAAAAGAAACTATAAGACAGACAAAATTGGAACATTTTATCATCATGAAAAAATGAGTAAAAGTTTTAAAGAAGTGAATTTGCACCATGAAGACAGGAAAAGTGCCCACAAATTGAGATTTCCTAGATTTCACAGCCTCTGTGTTACTCCCTCCAGTTAATGCCTCTCTGCCTTCTAGATTCAAATTTTTTTCATGGTATTTTCAGGCTGTTGAGGCATAGTGGAAAGAACACTGGATTCTGGCTTCAAATCTTGGCTCTTTTATTTCTGAGTTGCACGACTGTGACCCCTTGTCTTCTCTATTCCTTAATTTCTTCATATATAAAATAGGAATAATTCTACTTGGGAAATCTTCCTCAAGAGAAGGTGTGAAGAAAGTGCTTGAAATGCTATGTAAAAGTAATGCCAGCTTGTATATCAAATGATAAATATATGAAGATCAACTACCATAATTGTTAAGTGAGCTGTATGTATAGATCCAGAATCCCTATGCCTGAATCTACAATTATTTCTATGAGAATTTATAATTATAATTATTTCAATATAATTATGTTTTTATATAAAATATATTACATATGATTTATAAATATAGTTTATATATGATTATATATAAATATAAATCACACTTATATATGATTATAATTATAATAAATCTTATCATTGGTAAAAATCGTCTTCTACTACTGGATTTAAAAATATTTGTATATGTTTTTCTAGGCATAATGACATAGTGGAAAGGGCATTAGTAGTAGAGGCTCAAAATGTACTCACAATACTATTTAAGTTTATCTTCATTATCATCATCTGTTTATTAACTTATTAAATCTGACCAGTCATCAAAACAATATATCCAGCCCTGATTTGTACTATTTATGAATTTCTGAAGTATAAATAATAAACGCAATAATCAATTCTTGTGAGTCAGTTTGAGTTGGCTCCAGCAGACCTCTAGTTTGGTCACTATTTTTCCTATGTATTTAATTAAGAAAGTCACTTGGCTGATTTGAACTTTGATTTCCTAATTTTTAAAAATGAAGATGATAATAGTTTTACTAAGAAACTACCTGGTATAGTTACTGTACAGTCCTTACCATGAATAGACAGGGCAGGACCTTTTAAGTCCTTTATCTGGCAACTACTGGCTTTACAGACTCTGAACAAGACAGTTAACTTTTGAGTATAGAATGAAATCTTCCAAGAGTGTAAGTGGCAGAATAGTTACCAACCTGCATTAATAGAGGGAGATGACTCACTGAGAGTTCCCTACAGGAATGAAATTAGATATGGATAAAAATAAAATACTTTCACTCTCCAACTCACAGATTTATTGCAAGTTTTAACATTCTATATACATGTAACCCATATTCTGATAGGTTCTGGGAAAATGACAAAGTTTACCATTTCGTTTGTCAGGATGGCCTATGACCTAAGAGCATTACAAACAGTATAATATTCAAAACACAAAGTTAATAGTCCCATTATACAATCTTTTAGTCAAACTCCACTTGACATATTCTATTGAGTACTGAACTATGATATTGGAGAACTATGGTAATTCTGATATCATTCAGAGAAGGCTAAAAGGTCATGCCATGTGAATGCTGGTTGAGGAAATGGAGGGGGTAGTAGTTAGCTATGAGAAGACAAGATTTAAATGGAACGTGACAACCAAATTCAATTTTTTAAAAGAAGTTTGATGAAAGAGAGAATGCATTTTGTTTTTCCTAACCTCAGAGTAGTGGGTAAAAAGATATTAGAAAAAAATCTCTTAGTAACTCCATCTGACCAAATTGGAATGGGTTACTTGTGCTAGTGAATTATTTCCCTTACTAGGGATCTTCAAATGAAAGCTGGAAGAACACAGAATGTTGTAGAGGAGATTCTTAGTTAGGCATGATTTAAAGAAGAGTCTCTGAGGTCTTCTCCAGTTCTCAGTTTTTATGGTATATCTTCAAAAGTCAAGGCCAGTTCTTTCTCTTAAACTGTCCAACTAATGTTCCATTTGCATGCTATATCAATAGCACAGTAGCAGTTGGAGTACTAAATCTCCAAGGGGTCATTTTCATATGAATTATTTGAAAGGAAAAGGAAGTAACTGTAAGATTAGTGAAGTATAGTTTGGAAAAAAAGGATAGATAGACTTGAGAGGAGGATGAAGATGTGTAAATGCCTTCTTTATCTCAAGGGCCTACTTTTTTTTTAAAGATAGTTTCTGGGAAGCACTTTTCATCTGCATCTTTGCTTGGTTTTAACTCCCTGAACAAAATATCCCTTTGTGTGCCCCCACGCTCTGATGATTTCCAGCTTCCTTTTGTTGCTGTCTTTCTCCATTAGATTATAAGCTCCCTGAGTTTGTATTTTTCTTATTTATATCCTCCATGCATAACACAAGGTAGGTGTTTAATACAGATTTATTGAACTAAATTGAAATTGAGAACTCTTATAGTCTCAAGACTTCATTTTAAGTTATGTATGGATGAAATTTCATAGATGTGTCACATGTACTCGAGAAATGATCTAAAAAAGGAAATTAGTCAAATAATGATCAAGAAATCAAAGGAGAAGTGTTAGTAAGTCATTTCATCCATCCTAGTTCTGCAAAAAAAGGAGCCAGAAGCTGTGGACATATGAGAGCATTCTGCCAAAGTATTTAGCATAACATCAGATAATGAGGGCAGAAATCTACAACAGCTCTTCAATCAGAGATACCAGAAACTCAAAGAAACATCCTAACTGGGGACACATCGTGGGGGCTAGGATATTGTGAATCACTGATCAGGAACACAGTAACATCCCAGAACACTAGAGAAAATAGAAGCCACTTGCTGGAAGAGATAAACTGAGGTCAGGATAAGACAAGGAGTGATCAATCCATTTGCAGAATACAGCCTGGCAAAAAGTTGAAACATAGGAGATTTAAAGCTGGATGTATCAGTGAAAAAGGAAGATAATTAATGCTATCAAGTACTATTATAGGTCAAGAGATTCGGAAGAGATAAACCTAGCAGAGAACAACTCCACAAAAACTATAAGCAAAGGGCTTCTAGGTGGTGCAGTGGATAGAGCACGAGTCCTAAAGTCAGGAGGACCTGAGTTCAAATTTGATCTCTGACACTTAAAACTTCCTAGACTAGTGAACCTGGGCAAGTCACTTAACCCCAACTGCCTCAGCAGCATACAAAAAAAGAGGGTGAAATTAAATTTTTATAAGACTACAAGAATGCTTAGAAAACACAAAACAAGAGAATTAAAATGCAATTATAAATAACAGAAGAGCTGTGAAGCAAATACTTAGAAGGAAAATAAATAGTTTAAAATGAGTGAGCAGAACTCCCAAGGGCTAGCTGAGTTGACAGTTGACTGAGTTAAGAAAGTACTCAACTAAGTCTTCCTAACATTCTCCCTCAAACAATTTTGAAATAATATCTCAAGTCAAATTTTGGCATGTCAGAGCCAATAAAAGGTCAGGTTAAGACTTTTTTTTCTATCCAAGACAATTTAGGAGTTTAGAAGAAAAAGATCTATGACATGGGGGTGGACGCTAGCCCAGAGCCCAGTAGATAAAATACCAGTGGTGGCAGCAGAAGTAGTATCAGCTTCAGGCACTCCCAAACTACAAATAGAAAGGAGACGACAACTGTTCATAAAGAGAGTACAGTGGAACCTTGTGGTTGCATTGCACTGAAGGTGCTCTTTGGCAAATACCATTGCCCATATCCATTTCTGGGTCATAGTTCAAGGACAAGAAGAAACACTTTTGGTTCAGAGGTAGTGAAAGCCCCAAGGGGCAGTATTAATTATTGTCACAAGGATCAGGAATCTTGAGGAGCAGTATCAATTTTAATCCTAAGGGATAAGAGGTTCTTTCTGGTGAAGACCTGGAGTGAAAATGACAGTGATTGCACCTATCCCCAGATCACAACACCTTAGAAGCTCTAAAAAATTCCAAACTATCAGGAAACTGAAGCTGAAACTTCTGAAGCTTGAGACAGTGGCAATCTAAACCCATGCTACAGAGTCCACTATTAACATAAGGTTCCAAGCTAAAAAATAGAGCAAAAAAGAAGGAAAAAAACCTAAGAATGAAAAACTGCCATGGTGATAGGGAAGATCGAAACACAAATACAGAGGAATATGATGAAATCAAAACAGTTACATGAAAGTTTTTTTTAAAAAAAGTGAATTGGATACAAGCCCAACAAGAGTTTTTGAAGGAACTAAAAAAATATTTTCAAAATTAAATAAGGGTGATAAAGAAAAAATAGTCAAAAAAAAAGAAAACAAAAGAAGAACATTATGAGAAGACAGTTAACAGCTTAATAAAAAAGGCACAAAAACACTGAAGAAAATAACTTCAAAACCAGAACTGGCTAAATAGAAAATGTGGTTAAAATTCAATGATAAAAATAATTCCCTAAAAAGCAAATTATGCAAATTAAAAAAGAGATACAGTAGCTTACTAAAAATAAAAAATAATTCCTTAAAATTAGAATTAGGCAAGTAGACATTGATGATTCCAGGAGACTTTCAAAAAATAAAACAAACCAACAAGAATGCAGCAACGTCAGAAGAATTACAAATTAAAAGAAAATTTGAAATATCTTATTGGAAAAATAAGTGCCCTAGAAAATAGATTCCAGAGAGATAATTCAACAATTAGTGCCTTACCTGAATGTCACAATTAAAAAAAAAAGTCTAGACATATTTTAAGAAATTATCAAGAAAAATTGATTTCATTTCCTAGAACCAGAGAGTAAAAAAGAAACTGAAAGTATCTACCAATTATCACCCAAACTTCCAGGAATACAATAACCAAATTCCAAAGTTCTCAAATCAAATAGAAAATACTTAAAGAATCCAGAAAAAAATATTAACATGCTATGAAGTTATAGTAATGATTGCAAAAGTTTTAGGAACTACCGCATGGAAGGAGTGGAGGGCTTGGAATATGATATTTTAGAAGGCAAAGGAGCTGGGATTACAACCAAAGATGATCTACCAGTAAAAATAGAAAAAAAATCCTTCAGGGGAAAAACTCTTTTTATTTATTTATTGGCTTTTTTTGCTGAGGCAATTGAGGTTAAGTGACTTGCCCAGGGTCACACAGCTAAGGAATGTTAAGTGTCTGAGATCAGATTTGAACTCAGGTCCTCCTGACTTCAGGGCTGGTGCTCTATCCACTGCACCACCTAGCTGCCCCGGAAAAATTATTTTTAATGAAATATGTTACTTTCAAGCATTCCTGATGAAAAGACTACAACTGAATAGAAAATTTGACTATCAAATAAAAGACTCAAGAGAATCATAAAAAAGTAAACACAAAAGAAAAATTATAACGGATTCAAGAAACTTAAACTGTTATTTTTCTATATGGGAAGCTGTTAAACATAATTATTAGGGAAGTTAGAAGGATTTTACATAGAAAGAGATTATGGGAGCAAGTTCCTTATTTTGGGATGATTTTTATACAGTATAATGATTAATTGTTCCCTAAATATTTGCTAGAATTTACATCGAAATTGATTGGTCCTGAGAATTTTTCTTAGGGAGCTTGTCTAATTTTTTCTGACATAGGGTTAAGGGAAAATGAATAGTAGCCATGAGGCTAATAAAAATGAAATATGTTTTAAATGAAAAGGAGAGAAGAAAAAGGAACTCAGTAAAACACAAATATGACAGTTTTATAACTAGTATGTTAAATTCATTATATATATTTTTAAAGTATATAAATCAAAATTATGTTTTTTTTCTTCTTGAATATAAAAAATTTCATATTTGTTGTTGTTTGTCAAGTTTAGAGCAATAAAAATTAACAACTGAAACAAAATAAAGAGGTCTTATAGCCTTGCCTTCCCAAATTTTACAAGGGCTATAAGTCTGAGAAATTGGTCTCTTTTTCCAATCTAGACAAGATTGATTCAGGGATGGCTCTGAGACAAGAAGTAAAAGAATTATTCATAAAAGGAAGAAGGGAAGTTTAAGGGAGACCATTACTTCTAAATTAATTTATATTTTTTTATGGAAGAAGTCATTTTGCTGAAGAATAGGGTTATATTTAGAAATTTCTTATAATATTTTCTTTTGTTTATTACATACTTATGGCTAAATACTGGTAATAGCAAGTAGTAAAACACTTTGGAATCCTAAAGAAGGATTATATCTGAGCCCACAGAAATACTAATATACAGTAGAGAGTAGGGGACTTAGGTAGTGCACTGATGCCAAAAAAGAATTGTGTCTCAAGTGGTCAGGGTTATAGGAAAAATTGTAGCAGCAACCTTGCTAATCTCTTTTGCTTCATACAATAGTGAATCCAGCCACAGCTGGGATGCATTGTGTGGTTATTAGGGATATTTTGAGGGTGTTATATAGTGAGAATATTTAAGGAAAGAATTTACCAGTTATCAGACTTTTCACTGTTATAGACTCTTTTGACTGCTTTAGTTTGCAGAATGTGATTCAAACCCAGCTAAGCCTTTAAGATATGGGAAACACATCCAAGTGTATCACTTGGGATCCTCTACAATCTTTCTAATGAGGACATACTTCTGTGTCTTTTATGGTAGACTATTCCAGAGGAAGGGAGGGGGGAGTGGAACTGTATTATTCCTTCATTTGTGTTTCTGTTGGGAATCCAAGTATAAACTTGATGTTTCCCTCAGTGGCTTTATAGGATTAGCATTACAATACAGGTGAATTTATTACAAAAATGTCCTTTTAAGACAGTTTAGTCTGCACATATGTGTTGCTAGCTATGCCATACAGTGACCCATCAACCTGGGGGTATATTTGAGAGTTTCTGATAAGATTAGTACTAGCCTTGTGGAGAGTATTCCTCCTTTCTCTTGTGTCTGAGGTAGGTTTTCTGCAGAAAGTTTATATGCTTCATGAGTAGCTTGTATGAGTCCTAAATGTTGATTTCAAGAGTAGTATTAACAATATTGACCCATTCATTTTATTGTGCTTGTCTGTCCAGTGCCACAATAAATTGCACCCTCATCATTTTCTGAGCTGCATCTGTTTCCACCCACATTCATGATTTGATGAAAGTGATCCTTGAAAATTTCAGTCATTATGAACTATCATTGAAGATAAAGCCTATCAAATTCATGATACATCAGGCAAAGGAGACATTGGTGTTAGGGAAATTTAGAGCAGGTATTAAACTGTTCTTCTAATGGAAGATATTTTATGTTGGTATCTTTAAAGGTGACTTCTTGGCAAGGTTTAGGCATTCTTTTAATAAACATGATTCAATGACCACAATGTTTAGAATATAATGTGAGAGGTAATCACTAATTATAAATGTCCACTTGGGCAATAGTATATAAAGTAATAAAAGATATAAAGTAATGTCATAATGATCATTTTACCATCATTGCGATTCTTAGACTACTGAAAAAAATGAGATGATAAAATTATGTTGATGCTATTAAGATGAATAAAGATAGTTATAATTCATATTTTATAGAATAAGATTTTTCAAGTATTTTTCAGACATCTCATTTGATTACTTGTGATCTGAGTATTATTTTCATATTCTCATTTTAGATAAGAGAAAACTGAGGATCAGATAGGTAAAGATACTTGCCCTTGGTCACATAATTAGTGATAGAGACACTATTTGAAAATTGATCTTCTTTATTTCAAGTTCAATACTCTATCCACTCTACCAAGTGCTTGGTGAAACTACTCACATAATCAAATAGAGGCTTTCTGGAACTAAAGGTAGCCTTCATAACTGTGCCCCGTCTATCATATTTAAAATCATTTTACCCATTCTTCATAGAAACAGATGCTGTGGATTTGATTTTTGTAACAAAAAAGAAAATCAGATCAGAGCCCCAGTGTTTAGTGCTAGCCAATTGCATAGTTCTACAT
The DNA here is from genome assembly GCA_023553655.1 of Myrmecobius fasciatus. NCBI lineage: Eukaryota > Metazoa > Chordata > Mammalia > Dasyuromorphia > Myrmecobiidae > Myrmecobius > Myrmecobius fasciatus. The sequence continues at coordinate 117,929 of JAJPUD010005318.1, forward strand.
TCTATTGATAACAGTGGAAAAGAATTTCATCATATTGGTAATCTTCTTTCTCAGTTATTCTTGGCAATATCCCCCACAAAACATTTTGGAAAGGGGGGGAAGAAATATTGTTTTTCATTTCACTCTAATGGATATAGCAAGCCCCAGGAAAAAGTAGATGAGACAGGTTTACTGAGATGAAGATTTCCTTTTACATTACAATAGAACTGCCTAGAACTAAAACCAATTCATAATATGGAAAATGAAGGCTCCCATCTCTATGTCTGTATTGGTTTTTAGATCAGTCACAGACTGAGCTATGGAAAAATATATATTATTTTCTGTTTGGGGTCAGGGTCCAAGAAAAATTGAATGCAATCTGATTCAAAATGTGGCAGAAAGGACAAGTTTTCTTTTAGATGCAAGATGGAGAATTGGGGAGCAGTCCTGAACAGGGCATATAATATGATCATTAAAAGTAGTAGGTTTAGCTTCAACAATTCTTATTCAGTGATGTAAAAAGTGAAGGAAGTGGGGAAAGCTGCAAGAAAAGCAGATGCACTTAGAATGGAGCTATTAAGAGAAACAGAGAGACAGAGACAGACAGAGATAGAGACAGACAAACAGAGATAGACAGAGACAGAGAGACAGAAACAGAGCGAGACAGACAAACACAGAGAAACAGACAGAGAGAAAGACAAATAAACCTTGAGTGAGATTTTTTAAGGGTAGCCTGGTGTTAGAAATATTTCAGGCTAAGAGGGGAATATATACCTTAAACCAAAGAACCAACACTTTTTCTGTTTTAGAAAGTTTCCTGGTAGTTCTGTGAATTTATTACACATTATTGGACAGAAGTGAGCCACATTTTTGCTCTTTCCTGTTTTGTTTTATATATATATATACATACATATATACACACATATGTATATGTATATACATATATATGTAACTGTGCATACACAATAAACACACATGCAGGGATATATGTATGTGTATGTACATATGCATGTATATGTGTATGTATGTATATATATATATATATCTATCCATTTTTTTCTTTCTAACCCTTTTGATTGCATTGCAATCTTCAGTATCCAGAGGATCTGTCTCCATTTGCCCTAAAGGATAGGAACCCCAACAGGACAGTTCATATACTGATTTCCCAGTCACTGTGAGAGATAGTCAAAAAGAAACACAAATGGAATAGATAGTGGTGATAGTATTATCAAAACCTGAAGGTCATCAAACTATATTTATGGGAGAGATAAAAGAAAAAAAATAAGCAAAGAAATAAGATCTGAGATTTTGAAATATGAGTTTTTAACATCTACATCAGGAAAAGGTACTGTTCCCTGCTTCTTAGAAAAAAATTCTGATAGAAAAACTCATGGAGAAAAGTTCATTTTTAATTTTTACAAATCCTGAAATTGTTAATCAATTTTTCTTTCTAAATTAGTGTCATATGTATATATGTATATATAACACATATATTCACATACATACACATATATGTATTCTTGTCTTATGTCTTATTTTTTGTTAAGCATTAGCTATATACACTAATAAATAAATCAATATGTTATTTATAACAAAATTTCTGAGGCCTAGGGTCACAAGTGTGATCCTTTTAGAGCCAAGGACATTCTTTTTCTAAATCTTGAATAGTTTTGGACCATACAGCTTTTCTATAGACAGTGTCAATGAAGGACAAGAGATGTCTAGTATTTTATCATTCTAGCAATTGTTTTGAGTGTTGTTGTAGCTATCCTCTGGTCAGTCTGGTGTCCTTGGCACCTATAAATATTGATGAGCTAACTCTGACACTTCTGTGGATGCAGAGAACAATTTTGAAACAATTGCTCTATTCCCCTGCATGTTCAATTTGCACATTAAAATGGTTCATGTTTTGAAGCAGGGCAGAAAACTGAGATTGTTGTCCTCATTAGAGTTAATAATTGTCATTTTCAAATTTCCATTTGAAACTGTTATAAATAATATGGTATAAAGGCTGATAGATTTGATGTTAGAAGATCTGAGTTCGAATTTCTATTCCAGTACTTACTAATTCTTTCAGTCTGGGCAAGTCATTTCATTTCTCTGAGTTTTTGTTCTCTCATCTGTAAGATGGATGTAATGACACTTAGATTGCCTGCATTACCGGGGAATTGGAAGAATACTCAGTTAAATCTTTAGGTCCCCATGATGAAGTAAGTTGTTATTATATTGACTCTACCAACTAAAAAAGTGGGTGATCTTGGACAAGTCATTTCATCTCAAAGAACCTCAGGGTTATGTTTCTTTTTAAATGTGGAAAATGAATGATCTGGGTTAAATGATTTATAATGTCTCTTCCACATCTAAATTCATTATAATTATATAGGCAAAGATCAGCTTCCAGACGAAGATAAAAGATAGTATTTATATAGCACTTTTATGTTTGCAAAGTACTTTACAAATATTAGCTCTTTTGATTCTCACAACTCTATAAGATAGCTGTTATTATTTCTCCCCTTTTACTGATGAGGAAACTGAGCCTGAGAAATTATATAACTTGTCCTAGGCCATACATGTAACCCCTGCCTGAAGCAGGATTTAAATTCAGGTCAGGATTTTTTCATCTCCAATTGCACCATTCTATTTACTATATTACCTAGCTACTTCATTGATTGAGGAAGAAACTTAAACTTAATTTCCCTAATCTTACATAGCAAATTGAAAAAAGAATCAGAAAGTCCAGCTCTCCCAAATTTTCCATTACAGAAATTTCATTATAATTCAAATAATATCCTTGTTTTTTTTAAACAACTTCCTCATTTAAGAAAATAATTTTCAATTTTGTATTATATTGGAGTAGCAGGTGGAAAGCTCTTGGACTGGGATTCAGAAGATCTATTTTAATTAAAGTATTTAACAGTTACTAATTTTGTAACTATGGATGTGGCACTAACATTTTTTTTTGCTGAGACCATTGGGGTTAAGTGACTTGCCCAGGATTACACAGCTAGGATGTATTAAGTGCCTGAGACCAGATTTAAATTCAGGTCCTCCTGACTTCAGGACTGGTGCTCTATCCATGGCACCACCTAGCTGTCTCTAACACATTATAATTTTATCAAAACTTTTAGTTTTCTTATCTGTGAAGTGACAGGATAATATATATTTATTTTTACTTTATGACATTATTATAATGAAAGAACATTATAAACCATCAAGCATTTTAAAATGAGAATTGTATGTTAGGACAAGTGTCTCTACTGGCTGAAAGATTCATATGCTTGAACAAATTCTACTATCTTGTCTATCATTCCTGTGGAAGACATAACATTTCACATTAAAAGCAACTCATGCATCAGTTGGATTCGATCATTTTAGTCAGACTGATATTTCACTATAACATTAATGACTTGATGACAAAAAGACAGATAACCACTGTCCAAGTATTGTAGCTTTCATTTTGATCTCCATCTTGGCTTTAATCTCTTCATCACAGCAAAAGTGAATTAGTTTCAGGAAAAGCAGAGAAAATGAAATGATTTTGGAATATACAGAAAGCTTCTGAGCCAAAAAGGCTTAGTCACTGTAAGAAGGTCAATGATTATTTCTACCCAGATGAGTCCAAAATCTATAAATTCAATAATAGTCTCCAGTCAGAACTTGAGTTATTCATTGCCAGCTGCTTGTTAGATATCTGATCATATATGCCCTCTCATCAACTCTAATAGAAAATGCCCCAAATGAACTCATCATCTTCATGACAGTCTATTTTCTGCTTGGCTCTTTCTAAGTCCTAGAATCCTTTCCACAGATCAGCCTCTCAAGATTTCTGGTTCATTTCCAGGTTCAGCCCAAGTTCCACCACCTGCTCAAGTTCTCTCATAATGTTTAAGTTGTTAGTTCTTCTTTCCCACTGAAATTACTTTGTATTTATCTTATGTAAACAAATAAATACATTTTGAAGTGTTTGTATTTATTTATAAATCTAAATATATATCATTTCACCTCCAGGAGAATCTAATCTCTTTGAAAGTAAATACTATTTCTTTGTTTTTATACCACCAGAGACTTCTACAGTCTTTGGTATTTAGTAGGCACTGAATAAAAGGTTTTTGAATTGAGTCACATTTTCTCTTATATTTACATTTTCTTCAAATGTTCTTATATTCAAGATAGAATTGCCATCTTTTCACTCAGGTCCTTAATCTGATAGTGATATTAGACCCCTACCTTTTTCCATCTCTAATGCCTAAATCTAATTGACCCATTGCCAATTCTAATTCTATAAATTTGTATGTATTTCTTTCTTTATTAGGAAAGATTGGGAACTCACTATAGAATATATTGCCACCCTAATGACCCCTAAGAGGACTAGAATCAGAAGCAAAATATACCTTTGCCTCTTCCTTTACCATCTTAGAACATAGGTATTGAGTTATTTCCATGATTGAGTTTAGAGAAATGGCTAAGGACACAGACCTCTGGCCTCAACTCCACCATCGTAGCATAGTTATGATATTCTCCAAAACCATAAGTAATCTTCATCATGCTATTGTCCATCATCATAAATATGGCATCATAGGAAGGTAGGCCTCCAACTAATGTATGTGATTAAGATATTTCGACTTTCTGTTCTTCTGTTAGGGATTTACATTCTTCTTTTCTTGGGAATTAAGAAACCTATTCCTTGGATATTTATCTTCTTTCATTTCAATTCTGCCAGGTCCTAGTTCTCTTTCCCCATTCCCTTAATTCCCATTCTTGTCTGGTAAACCAACTCAACTGATAATAAACTTTGTTTCATCATTAATCACTTTTAGACATTATTTCTATTTACATTAATCAAAACTTGATTTTTGCTGAAAGATCTTATATCTCAGGCCATCCTCTTATCCAATTTTTACCCTTTCTTTTGCCTTCATTTTGTGTGTGTGTGTGTGTGTGTGTGTGTGTGTGTGTGTGTGTAGATAGATAGATTCATTATATCTTCTTCACATCTGATCCTTCTATAAATTTCTTGATTTCTGCTTATGGTGCCAAACACTTCATGAATCATCCTTGACTTCCACTCTTTCTCCACTCTCATAATTAATCTAACTCATATCTTCCTATAAATGTCAATCTCTACATCATCTTTCAATACTGTTCTCATATCTGCATTGACATGTCCATTATTTGGCCTTTATGTCACTATATCTAGATCAATATAATAGTTTCTTAATTGATCACTCTGCTTCTAGTATTTCCTCACTATAATTCACCTTTTATGATGAATTTATTCATTTAGAAATCTAGAAAACCATATATAGATATTTATATCTATATATGGTTTTCTAGATTTCTAAATAGATTTCTAAAATAGATATGAATATAGATACAGATATATACCTATAGATATATAAAATAAATTTAAAAAGCAGTAACCCAAATAAAATTGAACGCTGTGTAATCATTATGGCCAATATGACTCCAAAAAAGAATGACAAAATGTTCTCATTTCTTTGGAGAGATGTGGGATGGTGGGTAGTATACTGCATATCAGATTCAGTTGATGTATTTTTTAGTTTTACTGAATTGATTTTCCCCTTTTTATTAGTTTTATTCTTTATTGCAAGGATGGTTGTGCAGGTAGGAGAGGGATAATATATTTTGGAAATTAAAGTGATATAAAAACAAAAGATACTACTTCCCTCTCAGGGGATGGAAGACTAGGAATTTCTCTGATTCTTATCACTTCTCCAATCTCTCCAAAGTAGGAATTATGTAAGGTAAATAAAAGTATTTCATTTCTTTCCATAATCTGATACACATAAACCTTACAATGTAACAGTCCAATAAATCAATAGTAGAGAAGGCTAATCTTAAATTCTAAATTCATGTACTCAGCAACTTTCTTGTTGACCAGAACATTTTGGAAGGAAAAGCAAAAAGAATTCATGTCTGCTTCTACACTGTATCCCATTATGGGAAAGAGGGAATTATGCTTCTTTTTAGAGAAAAATATGGCAGCATCCTGAGGAACAATGATCAGAAAAAAAAAATAAGCGGGTAACTACAGGAAACCTGGGCAGGACTCAAATGTGTGCTGGGCTGCACAAGATCCCAAAGAAATGAGATTGATATTCAAATTAGGCTAGTTCTGTTCCCTGGAGGTTACTTGGAGGCAGAGACTGATTTGAATCAAAATTTCATTCCCTACAATGGGAAGAAACTAAGAAAGCTTAAGAATTGAACATAAGCAGATAAAAGTTTAAGAAAAATTTTATTAAGGGAAAGTATCATGACCTTTAGATGGGATAAATGAGTACAAGCATCTCCTAATAAATAATGCAGGAAAAAAAAAGAAAAATTAAACACCTGTGAGGTAGAAGATTTTGTGTATTCTCAAGAGAGCATGGACCCACAAAAGGATCTTCCTGAATGATTCAAGAGAGAATAAAGAATTATCAAAGAAGAATTAATGGATTGTACAACAGAGATGAGATTGGCAGAATTGGAAAACTTGAATCTACAATGGTAATTCTCATCAAAGAAACAAAAGAGAGAAAAACTAATTGAAAATGCAAAAGCACAGAAGTTTTGCTGTTTTGTCCTTCCTTTTCAGATATCCATGACATCACAGGGGGATGTCTTGCCCATGAATTGGATTTAAGTGAAGCACAATTGTATAAAGTTCCCAGACTCACTCTTTCTTCAATAGTCATTGAAGTCCAGTGGTAAAACAAACATCAAAATGACTGATGATTGTCTGAATTGCAGTGGATGAATTTGGTGTCTTCAATGTCTGACCAAAGTCTGTGCACTCCCCAGTACCTACTTCAGCTGCCTTTATGGTCATTGGAATGAATTGTTTGCATCCACCTATTCGACAAGGAGAAGTCTTTACTTGCTTGGATCAGACATCCCTCTATCTCATTATCAAGTTTGAGGCCTGTCAGTTACCCTCAACCTGGTTTAACATGTCTGCCAAGACAATTTAATGGTATTTGTTACTTAGAGCAATATGGAAGAAGAGAAGTAAAAATCAATGAAATTTAAAGAAAATGATTTCTAAGACAAGGATACCTTAAGGATTATAGATCTATCAGAAGAAAGTGACAAATCAAAAAAGTTTAAGCACCATAATGCAAGGAATAATTCAAGAAAACTTCCCAGAACTTTTAAACACAGAAAATAAAGTACCAATTAAAAGAACCCATAGATCTCTTCCAAGAAAAAACAATAACAATAGCAACAAATCTGTTCCTAATTCCAAGATACATTGCCATAAAATTGAATAATACAAGCAACAAACAACATATTCTGTAAGTAATCAGAATAAAAAAATTCTTTAAATACAAAGTGAATAAAATTCAAGTGACATAAAACTTCTGTACTCACTAGACACTGTAAGAGGAAATAAAATAATGTATCTCATAGAATAAAGAAGCCCAAAACGAAATCTAAAATAACACATCATGAAAAAAATTAACCTAAAAATAAATGAAAATTTTGGCATTAAATTAAAAAAATTGAAGCATTTCTACAGAGAGAATGGGTACTGACCAGGTTACTTATTTTACACATATCTCAAACAACAGAAATACAAGAAAGGTAAACCCATATGCTAACAAAGGAAGAAATAGGCATTTAATTACTTAAAAAAAAGAAAAATAGCCCTATCAAGTTAAAACAATAACAAGAACAATAAAACAAATGACAGAAGGAACTTTGAGAGGTTTTATTCTAGAAAATACACAAGGAGAAAAAGGTGAAAACAGAATATAAATAAAAGAACTAATAGTGGAAGAATCAGTTTGAATCACCATGGATTAAACCTCATAACATCTTATCTATAGGGAAATCAAAACTTTGTGTAACTCAACTATTGAATAAGAAAACAAATTGGTATAGGGTAAGAAGTATGATGTATTATTGTGAAGTCATTGTTAAATAGTGGTGGGAAGTAACTCTTGCAGTGTCTCAGAAAGAAGTGTGGCAATGGGGGAATGGGTATGGTGACAAAAGGAGTAATTAAATTGGGTAAAATAAAGGAGATAATTTCAATTTAGTAGTAAAATAAGATGCTACTGAAGAACAGAAGAATGGATACAGAAAGATATTCTATAATGGAAGATCTTATGATGGATATAATTTTCAGATATTGTTGACTAGAGAGTCCATGACCTCTAAGAGATATTGTCTGGACAGAACCCAGATAAAACATGATATGGATTGGGCAAATATTAGTAATGAACTACACAATAAAGAGCATAGAAAGAGCTTACTATGAGGCAATAATTCTGCCTTCTCTATTTCCTAAATATAGGCAGTTAGGTGGTAAAGTGCATAGAATGCTAGGCCTAGAGTCAAGAAGATGTGTCTTCAAATCAACTCTCAGACATTTACTAAATGAGTAATTCTGGGAAAGTTACTTAACCTCTATTTGTTTCAATTTCCTCAAATGTAAAATAGAAATTATAAGAGCACCTATTTCTCAGAGTTCTTGAGAAAATCAAATGAAATAATATTTATAAAACATACTTAGTCCAGTGGCTGAAACATGTTAACACTTTATGAATGTGTATTCCATCCTTTCCCCATTCTCCAGGAGCTGATATTTTTTATAATAAGACACAATAGAAAAAGGGGGTGGGGACAAAATCAAGAAGAAAATACTATAGAAAATACTTTGAAGAGAATTCAAAATAGGTATATTAGGAATTTTAATTCCATGAATAATATCAAGGATCAAAGGAGAAATAAATAAGTAGAAGGGTCATTCATTAATTTTTTAAAAAGTGTTTAAAAAGGGGAAAGAGGAAAAATGAAAATGGCAGAAATAAATCTTTTTTTTAAATAAAAAGGAAAAGAAATGAAATAATATGACAAATAAAGCAATTTGAACAGGAGAGAGAAATATTTTATTTGACTACGGAGAGGAAAAAAACAGGAAGAATTAGAAAACTAAGTAAAAAGAAAGAAAATATAATAAGGATTTAATATGCTAAGCAAAACTCCAGAAGTAGGTAAAAGGATGTTGAAAAGAAGGAAAACTTGATAGGAGAAAAGTGTCAGTGGGAATAGGATTACTTTAAGGTAACTAAGGCAAAAATAACTGAAGGGACAAATTGATGACTTTAGAGAAGAAAAGAAACAAACAATTCTTATTTCAGAGTAAGCACCTATTACTGATTAATGGAAGAAAATATAAACCTAATTTTCATAACTTTTAGTGTGAATGAATTAAACAATCCAATAAAATGAAAAGGTGATGGAATGAATCAGAATATAAAACTCCATAATACATTGCTTATTAGAAACATTGCTAGACACAAAAACATGAATGCACAGAATAAAAAAGCCAGAACAAAAAAATTTTTATGCATCAGGTAAGTACAGAGAAATAAAATCTTTTGAACACTCAATTTATAAATAAATTTATAAATGTTTAAATGATTTTCAGTGGGAATCTGGTTCTCAATTTTTTTTCTTATTTGAAGATAATTATAATTTGATCCCAAATTTGTAACACTAAAGAGATAAATAAAGATTTATAGCTATGACTTTTTTAAATGAGGTGAGACATTTTTTAAAAAATCCATCCCTAAACCAATCTTTAAAGGCAAATTCAGATGGGGAGAGGGTTGAATCCTTTAGACAATAAAAAGCTGTTTGTTTCTGGGAAAGGTATCACCTGAGAAGAGGGAGAAGGGAGTATAGAAGCATAATGTGGTATTTTCTCATTTCAACTTGTCTGAATAATTAAGTTTTAGAGCAGTGTTCTATTACCACCTTCAAAATTTTGGAATCTTCAGACAAAATTCTGTTCAATACACCCTGGTTGTAATGATCCAGTTAGGAGCTGTTTTCTTAAGCAGATGTAGCAGTTTAGAGTTAAGACACTATTGTTCCATATAACAGTAATAATAATTTTAAAAACAACAAGAACAATATTAATAGCAAACATTTATATAGCGCTTAATATGTGCCAGATGTCATTCTAAGAACTTTGCAGTTTTTATTTCATTTGGTCTCAAAACCCTGGGAGGTGGGAGCTATTATTATGCCCATTTTACAGATAAAAAACTGAGGAAAGTAGAGTTTAAGCATCTGTCCAGAGTCATAGTCCTTAAAAACTGTAGCTCTGAAGGTGCTTACAACAAAAAAATCTGTTATAAATGCAAACTAGTTATAACTGAAATAATAATACTATAGTACAAAAAATGCTCAAAATAGAATTTTATGGACTTATCTGGAAATCTAGCCACCATTTATAATATTTTCTGTTTAGATTTCTTCAAAAAATGACAATAGTGATAATGGCTCATATTACCTAATTCATTTTTAGTATATAAGATAAAGTGTAGCAATATGTTCTTCCTAATGAATCAGACATGGATTAATATGAGTTTGGCAGGAAGTATAATCAAGTTGTATAGGTGCTAATGTTTTATGTTAATGCTTCTCTGAGGAAAGTTAATGCTTAGGGGGTAAATGCCTAAATAGATGAATCTTTGTAGGGGCTGTGCTTATTCAACATGGAAAATTAAGAGTCCCAGAATGACAAAACTAGTTTGAGGTGAGGAGCATAGACTTTTGAAAGATCTTTTGGTTAAACTGCAGGTGAGAAAGGGATCAAGAAAGTCCTTGAGCAAGGCAGACTCAGAAAATAGAGGATTAATTAAAAATTTTGGTGCCAGGAAATAGTATGGTATTTTGTTTTGTTTTGTGGGTGGAGGGGGATAAAAAGTGGATTTTGGTCAGACCCATACTGGTAATGTGTATTCAAAACAGGAGGTAATATGACTTGTCATTGGGAAGATGAAACTCCAGAATCTTCTGGCAAGGTAGAAGGGAAAGACAAGATGCAGAGTAGTAGAAAAAGAATGCCAAGAGATAAGCATCATGTGAGAATTTTAGACTGGAGAACTATTTCAAGGAGGAAGTACAGTTCCCAGCCAAGTTCCAGTTGAGCCACTCAATTTATAGCCCTGGAAATGATGGAGTGAATGGACTCCAGTGAAAGACCATGACCTTAGCAATACCTCAGTATCTGAATGGGCTTCAGTGAAGAACAAACTGACTTTCTAGAATCATCTGGGACTGACAGATGAGGTATCTTGTGCTGATGTTCATTTCTATTTGATACAATTTGGAGGTTAAGCTATAGACATCAACTGCTGAGTCTACCTTGTATAAATAGGTTGCTCACAATCACCACTTGATTTATTGACACACATACAATTAGTATAATTAGCATACCTTGTTCTGGGTCCTTTCCCTTGCCTGTCTTATAATGTCACATTTTTATTTCCTGTGAATTCATTCTGGATGTCTCCCTACTTTCATGAATTGTGGAACTTTATGAATCCCCATCTTTGTGATTGTTATACTAGAAAAAAAAGAAAAAAAAAGCTTTACTCAAGAAAATTCTGTGAGCAGAGTTCAGGAAATATACCAAACTGGGAGTTCAAGTAAGCAAGAAGTAGGGAGAGCAGTTTTAACCTGGAACTAAAGCATCGAATTGTGTTTGGAGATGGAAATAAATTTGCTTTTGCAGTGATTCAGGGAGCAAAGATCTCTAAAACTTTATTCCAACAAAAATGATATTATCAGTGTCACACATCACATTATATTCTCCTTTTACTTTCTTTTTGCTCTAGTCTTGGAAGATAATATGACCCCTTTCCTTGCTAACATTAATTCCCCTATTTTTGAAACTTGTCCTCTTGAATTATTGCTCATCTTTGCCTCAGTTTCAGTATATTTTTTCTTTTTTTTGTTACTGATGCATTTCTTACTATCTACAATATGCCCAGAAATTCAGCCACCACCTCAAGCTATTGTCCCATATCTCTCATTCCTTTGACTGCCAAACTCTTAAGTTGACTAAAAGATGAAGATAAAAGTGAATTATCAAGAAGGAAAGTGTTATAAATATATCAAGCTAGAAAGGTACTTAACTGATAGGGGAGTGAAGTAGGATGGAAAGGGAAATAATGATTTAGGTGTCTTGTACAAAGCAAGTGCTAAATAAATATTTGCTGAATGATTTTAAAACTTGAGAAACTTTATTAGATTTAATTAAACCTTAAATTAAATTTGTAGATGAAATCAAATATAGCTGTATTCACTGTCCTTTGCAGTATTGTCATATTGTAACAATTGACCTAATTTATTTTGTCTGTGTTTAAGACACCCAAGAAAGGTGTGTAACCCTAGTTTCAACTGGCCTTTTCAATAGACCATAAATATGGTGACTATCTTTAGGAAAAGTTTGAAAAAATATGATTTCAGCCATGATTATATTAAGATTGACAAATGTGATCATTGGAGAGAACACAGAGAAAGAACTAAGAAAATGTTTGTCCTCATAACCTGAATTTAAATTATAATTGCATGAAGAAGAGATGATATGGACAAACTGTCTTAAAAATTCTTGAAAGACTTTGTGATTTCTAGAGAACTGAATGATGGGACTGTGTTTCCAGAGATGAGGAAGTCAACAGTTGCAGTTAAATGGTTAGAGCTCACTCTTGCTGTTATTATATTCAATAAATTGTTGAAATTTTAAAGTGCCTTTGTATTATTTGTATCATGCTAGAGTATGGAACTCTGCTGAGAGGGAGTACCGAGACCACCTCCACCTTTGGTGCACAATAAGTTTTCTGCCAAGTTACAGAAATGCCCTTATTGAACAAGGAGCAATGATTTGTGATCATGGGAATGAGTTTAGGTCTGAGGGTCACAGGTAGTTGCTTATGAACAGGGATGCCTTGACAAGTCCTCTTGCCTGTGAGGGAGTTGTTAAAATTGCTGGATTGGCTCTCCTCTCATTGGCAGATACATGCATATGCAAATCCCATGGGCTGCTTCTCTGAATGGTGATTGGGAACTACCTATTGTTCACATGCTGATCACACTTGCAAAAATGTATAGCAGCAAAGCTGTATTGCATAATAAACTGGAGCTCTTTTCACACTCTATGAGTCTCTGAGATCAAAGGGCTCATATACTTTGAGCTCTTAAGACTACCACAACAGTGACATTATTAATAAATTGTATGGTATAAAACATTTGATATTGATTTAATCCTTACAATATTAGGAGAATTGATATATTCATAAATGAATAAAATCGTGACAAAAAGACATTTCTTTTTAATTAATAAACTGCAAAGCAGTTATTAATAAAGTGTCTGGCAGGCAGAGCTGATTGATTAAATTAAAGAAAAATATTCTGCATTTCTATTAATTTATAAGGAAATATCACATACTACCTTATTGCCTACAAACTAAGATAAGAAGAAGAAAATGATACAATATTAATTAGGTGACAAGGGAGATTGTTTTAAGTTGCATGATAAATAATCAATTACAGATGTATGGGGGAAAGGCTATGCTCTTGAAACCATGGTTTTTGAAAGAGAAAACCTTAATGCTCTGAACATTTAGTAAAGAACCGGCAGAAACTATCTATAGAAACTTATACTTAGGAACTTTTCTTTTTATGTTTTGTCATATAAACTTACACATTTTTGGGTTTATATAACTTCTACCAGAGCACAAAGTTCTCAGGATGCTTTAAAGGCAAATTTCCCAAATAATTTTTATTGTTCCCTCTATTCTTCTCCCCCCAAAAAAACTCGTCCAATTTAATTCAGTTTTTTTCCAGGAAAAAATGTCTTATAACAATGATCACATTTGCCAAATTCAAAGGTAAGCGAGGAATAAGATTTGTAATCACCATTTTCTGTAAGGATATTGAAAACATTAAAGTTCCTGGCATTGCTGGATGGCATTTTCCTTTGACAGTGGAATAAAAGTTGGGTGGGGATATCTTCTGCAAGGATATGATCAATCAAGTAAATAGGCTGGCATTATAGCCCCCAGCAAAGGGACATTATAGATGGTATAACTCATGTAAAACACTTTAGTTTCTCTAATTGAGCTAGTTTTTTTTTATCTTCATGAGTAGCATTATGAAATGGAAAGAACCCTTAAGAGTCAGAAGACTGGATTCAAATCTTGCTACTATATGAGTGACTTTTGACAAGTTATTAACCTTTCTTAGCCTCAGTTTCCTAATTTATATTACAAAAGATGTTGAAATAGAATTCCTCTAAGCTTTCTCATATCTCTAAATCTATGATCCTGTGTAGAGTATGTACTCAAAAAATGACAAATCCTTTGGGTAGGAAAATAGCATTTTTCCATTTAGGGTGGCTTGACAAATTTCATTCATTGATTTGTGGTTTTCTCTTAAGATTGGTATCAAAATTCCACATTTTCAACAAGTCTCACTGTAGTTAATCTTTTGTTTTGTAACTCTTAGGCCTTGGGGATTAAAATTATTAAATTATTATATTTCTCTTTTTCGTTCTTCTTCAATAGTACTACCTCCTCTTTCTTGTCTTCCTTTGTCTCCTCCTCCAATGCCTTCCCCCCCCCCCCGATTTCCCCCAAGATGGACCTTCCTATCTGTCCAGGCTGGAAGAGCAATGGGTATTCACAGAACCAATCTCTCTGCTTCTTGATCTTGATATATGAGCTATTTGGACTCTAATTAGGCAGACTGGTGGCCCCCCTCCTCATGAAGGCTTACATAGACTAAATATAGATGCATTACCAGCTTAGCTTACTGCTACTCAGAATTCCTGAGAGCTAGTGATACACTAGTCTCAGTCATCTGAGTATCAGGGATTATCATAGGGGTAACATGATGCCTAGAACTATCATAAGCCTCATGAGTTGACTTTAATTGTTAACATATTTTTGTATAGGTATTATTTTTTTTCTAGAGGTACTGAAAACTCCTTGTCTATCTATCTATCTGTCCATTTATCATTATTTATTGCATTTTCTAGAATGGGACTTTGTGAACTTTATGACCCTTTTTGTTCAAGAATGTTTTATGTGACACTGGCTAAACTTAAAAAAAAAGATGGACAAATCAAATATTTACTGATAATTAATCATAATTTCCCAATTCCCACATTAAGTTACAAGGTCCCATATGGGGTCATGACTCACAGTTTAGAGTACAACACACAAATCAGGATGCCATAAATGTTTAACTCAATTAGTGGCACTGTTTAGCAAGAACTTTTGAAAGTTTTCCATCCTGACAGGAACTAGTATAATTTTTAAAGGTTTCAGAAATACCATTGGACTTCATCTGTATTCCAATCAATACATAGGTAGTTATGCCATAGGAAACTCATCATGATTTCTTTAACAAGCTTTACAGATTTTCTCTTCATTCTAATATACCTTTTGATTCAGGGTTGATGGGAACTTTTTGCATCAGCCAAACCCAAATCCCCATAGGATACACACACACACACACACACACACACACACACACACACACACACACATTTGTAACTCGCTGTGAATTGGCTCTATATCTCAATATATATTTCATAACTTCCTTTGTTTACATACACATACTTTTATATTTCTTGTCTTGTTTTAGTAACCTCTGAGTTGTCTGGATAGCTCTCTTTGGGGGCAATTTTTCTCTCATTCTCAATTTTCTTTCTCACTCTGTACCTACAATTTTATGAGTTTTTTTTTTCAGAAAATTGCTTCTCTGTGGAAGATCCTGCTATCTTGGGCAAAATGGTCAGGCAGTAGAAACTGCAATCTGGCCCTTTCTGAGGGGAGATCTAATTACCCAGCTGGAGCTAGAGAATACAAACATTTTCATTCTGGACAGAGCTTATCTATTTTTTGCAAGTGCATCACTTTAGAAAGCTACTAGCTCAGCTAATCTGTAACTGTCATGGAAATATAATTTTTCCCTCCTCCAAACCAATAACAGGCACCTGGTATGACTGGCTTATGCACCCATGCATTCAACTCTTTCTGTTTCCATGGAAACGCATCAAGCTGTTGTGCAATGTTTCAAGCATCCTGCCACTTTCCCCTCTTTCAACCTCTCCATCTTTTTCATGCACTTGCATGTGAAGTAGAACATTTTCAGCAACATTTTCCTATGTATTTTCTCTTTCCTTGGTCCTTTCAAAACTCAGTGAGATATAGTAGAAAGAATATTAGATTTGAAGTCAGAGGACCCAACTTCAAAGTCCTGTTTCTGTCACTTGGGTGTGATCTTGGGTAAGTCATTAACCTCCCTGAGAATTAGATAATTTAGTATTTTTTTTAAACTGTAAAAATAATGTCTTGAACTATACCCTTTCAATTCTTAATCTTCTGGTTTAAGGAATATCTGGACTCATCTAAATCCTGGACTCATCTAAGCACATTTATCCAGTATGGCAGTGTACATATTTTGTTTTAATAAAATGTTTAGAAAAAAAGGCAATTAAATGAAAATTAAACAAAAGCAGCCAATCAGAATTGTTCTTCTCTTAATGATAATTTTTCTCAGAATCAAGAATTCCAATGACTACAGAAATAGGACTTCTAGTTTTATTTGCATGCCTAGTTCTTCTGGTAAGTTTATATATTAGGAAAGGATATGCAAAATAAGAAAAGAAGGGGTAAAATATAGTAATAAAATACATTAATTATTGTGATGTAAGACTTCTAACAACCTCAAGCCATTAGCAAAATAATTAATCTAGAGGTAAATTTCAAAAAGGTATCTTGGCAAAGTGCCTAAAATGTCCCATACATTTAACCTAGGGATCTCTATTATTATTCTTTTTAATCATATAACCTAAGAGGTTAAAGATAGAATGAAAGGTCCCAAATATATTAAAATATTTAAAATGGGCGGCGGAGCCAAGATGGCGAACTGCGGACAGCTTTCTCTGTGAACTCCTGGGACATTCCCTCAAACCCAGACAAAGTAAGCCTTCCAACTGGTTTCTAAGTGAGAGCACCGCCAAGCATTTGGACTACAACGCACTTCTATCAAAGATCTACCGTGAAAGAACTCCGGAGAAGGTTAGCCTCAGGGGAAATCGGCCGCTGGTCTGGATCAGACAACAGCTGGGGCGGAAGTCAGGGCTGTGATAGAGGGGCGGATTTTGGGCACCCAGGAAGCCCCTGGGAGATGCCTGGGCCACTTTGCTCTGCTTGCGGGCAGGTGCTTTGGCAGATCTGCCTTTGGAAAAAAGTAGATCGAGAGCAGCTGAAAACGTGGTCCTAGTGAGAATCTAGCCCGAGCAGCCTCAGACCGGAAGTCAACTCGGCAAACTGCCCCAGAGCAAATACAAATTGTTGCAGTTTTCTCTGGTTTTGACCAATATCCTAACTTTAAATCATGAGCAAGAAGGAGAAAAGAGCTCTCACCATAGAAAGCTTTTATGGAGAAAAAATAGAACAGTCCCCAGATCCTGACATTATGAAAACAATCCCAGATGAAGCCACAAAGGCAGACTTAAGTTGGTCTCCCTTTCAGAAGACTTACCTGGATGATTGCATGAAGACTCTCAGAAGAGAGCTAGAAGAAGAATGGGGAAATAAATTGAGATCAGGGCAACAGAAATATGAAAAACTGGAAAATAGGACTGGTGAATTGGAAAAAGAAAACAGTTCACTGAAAAACAAAATTGGTGAATTGGAAAAAATCACCAATTCACTGGAAAATAAAAATGGAGAATTGAAAATCAAAATTGGTGAATTGGAAAAAGGCAACAATTCACTGAAAAACAAAATTGGTGAATTGGAAAAAGACAACAATTCACTGAAAA
>JAJPUD010005318.1:145551-162592 GCA_023553655.1 Myrmecobius fasciatus
TTATGGAATATTATTGTTCTGTAAGAAATGACCAGCAAGATGATTTCAGAGAGGCCTGGAGAGACTTACATGAACTGATGCTGAGTGAAATGAGCAGAAGCAGGAGATCATTATACATGGCAACAGCAGTACTATATGATGATCAATTCTGAAGGAAATGGCTCTCTTCAACAATGAAATGTTTCAAACCACCTCCAATTGTTCACTGAAGAAAGCCATATACACCCAGAGAGAGGGATGTGAAATGTGGACCACAACATAACATTCTCATACTCCTTGATTGATGTTTGCTTACATTGTGTTTCCTTTATCTGATATATCTTTTGTTTAGATAAGATTTTTCTTGCACAACAATGATAAGTTTGGAAATATGTATACATATATTCGATTTGCCAATATTTTAACATAATTAACATGTAATGGATATCCTGCCATCTAGGGGAGGGGTAGGGAGTTGGGGGGAAAAATTTGTAACAGAAAGCTATGTAAAAATTTGTAACAGAAAGCATCTTCAACATCTTATTGTTGAAGAATTACCTACACATATGTTATGCAAATAAAATTTAAAAAATAAAAAATAAAAAAATCACTGTCTGCCTTATTTTATATGTGAGGAAAAGGAAGCTGAGAAGTGATGATAAGACCGATATTACAGATCAGGATCACTTGTTTTAAACTCCTGAAGATAGATTTCCGAAATCAAAATGATCTTCTCTTTCAATGACCTGTAGAAGAATGGTGAAATAGCAATAATAATAATGATAATAATAATAATAATACAAAGATGATTAGCAGTGATCTTTTTTTTAGATAGAAGAGAAGGATGATATTAGATGCTGAGGGGAGAAGAGTTCATATAGCTATACACTGATAAGATTTGTGCAGGAATCCCACTGCAAAGACTATTGAGGAGAGCAGATGGGATGATTCATGAGGCACAGAGGTACACCATAAGGGAGTAGAAAATAGCCTACTATTTAATGAACTTGAGAAATCCTAGAACATGCTCATGATGCTTGCTGTCACTTCTCAGACTTGGCTTTGCATGGCTAGCCTTTCAGATGTTGTTTATTTCTTCCTAGATATTCTGCTAACCATCCAAGGAACTAGGATGAGATGAACAGGATACTTGGAAAAGCTGGATAATTATTCAGTATGTTTTCCTCTGATGTGCAATTTCTATTAAAAATTATCCCTTATTAAAACAAAGTATAATTAACAGATTGTTGTTAATTATAGTCACATATTTCAAGAAAATTTTAAAGCAAAGCAATGAAATATATAGGACCCTCTTAATTTTTAAAATTTAGATTTCACTCTGGGACTTCTGATTTTTAGGATGTATTCTTTCTATTATGCTACAACTGAATCTGAATTGATTAACTACATTCTTATTCTGCCTGGGATATTAGAAATTATTCATTCATTTAATCATTAAATGTTTAATAGTGGATTTAGTAACCAATACATTTTTTAAAAATCTGGACCTATGGTTTTATTTTTGCAACTTTTAGATAAGTCTTAAAGAGTTGCCTCTGGCATTGAAAATTTATGTCTTATCCATGGATGCTCAACCCATATGTATCACATGGGACTTGAACCCAGTTCTCCCAAACTCCAACATTGACATTTTACCCCCTGAAGTACTTTACATTGCTTCTATAGAGAATTAAAAGTTTTTAATTCCAACAAATATCTAAAGAAGAAATAGAGAAGTCTTTCTCAAAGACAATTATACCTTTGGATAAGTCATTTGTCATGGGCTACAGCTACATAAGCTACCTGATCCTGATTGGAACTTTCCCTTCAAGAAGTTGGAGAGTTGGGAAGAGATTTCAGCCAGAAGACAAGTGTTGTAATACAACAAAAACAAATTGGTGACTGGATAATATAGATGAAATGGGGACGGGGTTACAATGTCTAGAGTAGAAGGAAGTCAAGGGCTGTTGCTAGAGTTGTCAATCATAGTGCTAAATGGGATCAAAAACACTGTTAATATCCAAAAGTTGTAAGAAACCAGAAAAACAACCAATTCCAGGAGATCCAATAGAAAATAAAGACTTGAGTCAGAAAGTAACAATTCATTCATGATTTTGCAATAGGGTCCTGACTTAAGGAGAATTCCAATTTTTTGTTTGTATTATATTAGCTCAAGTAAATTGACTTGGTGATTCACAGCTCTGCTCCTACTCTCTAGTTTTTCCTGAATCCCCTTTACTTTAAGACCTCCTAACAAGACTTTCCAATGCTCTAGGAAGCATTGACTCAATAACACACAAAAATTAGGAATCACTTAAAGTGTCAAAGTAAAGGAGCCTAACTACAGAAAGTCTTGATCCTGATCCTATTCAAATCTAGGGCCAAAAGGAGTAAAATAATTTCTGAAAAATGAGAAAATATTTAAGTGAAATTTGGCCTGTATAATTCAAGGGGAAAGTTAGAATATGCAAGAAACTGCAAAAAATATATATAAAATGTTCACATTGATAATGCATTAGAAGATTCATGAAAAGAACTATCATGAAAATGTATCAACTGCAGTCTTCCATCTTCACTACACAACCAATTAGTAGTCAGCTGCTAGGAATCCAGTGGAAAATTCCAAGTCTAGGCTCTCTTAAAATTAATTCTCATTGGGGTGCGAGGAGTCATTTAAAGGTAAATAAAGCTGAGACATGAAGCAATCTTAGTATCAAGGACTTTTCTTTGCTGATGATACTATTGATTTGTCCCCAAGTTCTGATGTATCTTCAGTTGCTATTTCCCAATCATTTTACTGTGCTCCCCCTATTTAGACTTCTCATATGCATGTGCTTTAGACATGTCAGATGGCCTGACCTTCTGACATTAAAGTATTTTTGATTTATGTTGCTCTTCTGGCCTCATCATTGCACTAGACCTTGTTTTCTTTGTGCTTAGAAATCCATACCCTGGACATCTTTCATTCAAACTGATGGAAACAAAAAATTACAATCTGTTTTATATGTGAGTTTTAACAAGATAATAAAGTTGCAGAATTCACTGAAGGGAGAGAAGTTTATACAGTAATAGAGAATCTTAACTCAAGAAGTTAGCAGTCTAATAAATAGTTTATAGAAACTCCAAAAATTTTATTGGGCAAGAATGACAAGTTTATATAGCACTTTAAGACTTACTTAATTTTTGCTTCAAAACAGTACTGTGATGATAAGGTTAGTCATTTTTCAGTCACATCCAAGTCTTTATGACCCCATTTGGTGTTTTCTTGGCAGAAATATTGGAGTGGTTTACCATTTCCTTTTCCAGTTCATTTTACAGATGAGGAAACTGAATCAAACAGAGTTAAAGGACTTGCCCAGGGTCACACAGCTAGTTACTATTTAAGGCAGATTTAAACTCAGGAATATGAATTCTCTTTTCTCCAGATCTTATATTCTATTTACTATATCACCTATAATCGAGATAACCAAACACTTAGAATATGCAAACCACATGACTATCCATCTGAACAACAACATTTGGGACCTTGAAATCCTGTGCATAAGATTTTTTAAAGTCTTCCCACTCCTTTAGATTTTTTTGTCTGGGTCCTTTTCATTTATTGTAGTCAGTTATGACCTGCTCAATTTCCCCCTTAATTTATAGTCTTCAAGGAAATTTTTTGTTTCAATTGTGATTAAGGGGATAAAATTAATATTAATTTCCTAAACCTGTAATCTATAATTGTACTTCATGTGGTTCCACTAAAGAAAAATCCATATATTGGCCAAGAATGATTCAAGAGCTTCTAAAAACTTTGTGTATATTGATTTCGAGAGTATTAAGGGCACTAACACATGATAACATCACAATTTGGGTCAAGGACCTCCTACTTTCTTAGCCTGTCACACAAATAGTTATTCTTATGGTTAGTAATATAAATAAATACACTTGAAAATTATTAAATACCTAAAATTTTCAATTGGTTCTCCAAGTCTCCTCATTTATTTCTATACTATTTTGTTGAGTTTTAACATTTTTAATCTATTTTTTTATCAAACCAGAGATCAATGACTAATAAAAAGCCCTATATTAACTATACCTCAAGGTCCCATTGAGACAGCCTAGGTCACTGAGTCTGAGTATAAACATTCTTGGAGTATGATTCAATTTTCTTAAATCCAAAAACTAGAATGGGAAAACATTCAAGGGACTAAGATTCATAATAACACAATCACAGAATCTAAGAGTATCTAAGTGCCATATAATTCAACTTAAATACAATAGAAATCACCACTATAAGATAGCAAAAAATTTTAATTTTTAGCCTAAGCTTGAAAATCTGCCAAAAGGGGAAAGCTTTCAAAACAGGTCCTTCCATTTTGGGACAGGTCTAATGGATAAGAAGTTGTCGATGCCATTCAATAAACTATAAGTATCTATTACAAACAAGACATTAACCTTGTGTGTATAGACATTAAGTATATTTTTTAAAATCCTATGCTCAAAGGAATTTATTTTATGCTATAACATGAACGTAAGCCAACAAGTAAACAAACATTTATTAAGTACCTACTGTGTACCAGGCACATTATTAAGGGCTGAGCATACTAACAAGTGAAAACAATCCAGTCCCTGCTCTCAAATAGATAATAGTCTAATGGAGGAAACAATATGCAACAGACTATATAAACAAACAAGTTAATACAGAATTATTTCAGGAGGAAGAGAGTGCTAATAACTGAGGAAATCAGAGAAAGTTTGATGAACCATGTGGTACTTCAGGGGAACTTCGAAGGATTCTACAAGGTGAGGGTGAAGAGGGAATGCATTTTGACAAGGGCAACCATTAGTACACAGCACACTGGCAAGATAATGAATGGTATATTTGCATTGCCCAAAGGATAATGTCATGAATCTTATTTGGTGAACCAGCTACCTATTTCCCATAGTGGTTGGCCTGTTCAGAAGAGAGAATGGAATCATAGAAGTTTAGTCTTGTAAAGGAATTTAGAGTGGAGATATTGCCTGTTTTTTTTTCCTAACTTGCTCAAGGTTTACATGAAAAATATTGGTAATCCATTGGGGGAGCATAAATGTGAAACTAGAAGGGACCTTGGAGGTCATCTAGGCCAACATACTTTTTTGTAGGATTGGATAAGGACTCACAAATAGATTAAATGATTTGCCGATTGTCACATGGAAAAGTAAGATGAAAATAGAAAGGCTATTATTAATTAGAAGAGAAAATCAATGAAACAATTTACAGATTGGATAAGAAATTGTACAATTTAAGTCCTATTTGAGAAAACCTGGAACTTGTTATACTGCTTGCATGGAAATTTTCTCCTGTTATATAGTGTATATTTTTTGAACCTCTCATTAACATGCATCTTTTAACCTTCACTATTTAGACAATGCAGAAAAAAAATTATTTTCTCATAGTCCACCAAGGGCAATTGCCAGCATTCTCATTGTTAAAAAAATGAGCAATTTAATTTACCTATAAATGAAAACAAATTTCACATCCATGCCCATAGAAAATATTAATAACCCCTAGCAAGCAACCTTCCTCATAAAGATCTCCATAGTCTCCATGACTTATAGCATGATTCTGGGTATCTCTAACTAAGGTAATCAGGGTTTGATATCCTACACTGGTGGTCTCCATGATCCCCATATGATTTGCTTCAGTTGCTTTCAATCACATCTCACCTTTCTTAACAGGTATTTCTAATTGCTACTTTTCAGTGTCTTTCTCCACAGTTTCTCTGAAGTTCTATTCAACAGTTTACTGGTGAGGGTCATTTTATTTCTATCATTGTTTCTACGGTCTCTAATTCCTACTGCTATAATTCTATTCTCATTTGCTCCCAGCTCTAGACTTTTTCTTCTACATTTTGACAATTCAGCTCTTCTCCAGATAATGGAGTAACCTTTTTCCCTCTGCCTCTAACTTCTTCTCAACTATCCTCTCTCACTACCTTCTCTATTTTCTGCTCTCCATACTGAAGTAATGTGAATACCATGCTGGCCTAATGAGACTGGATATTCTTTTCCACTAAATGACACAATTTCTGAATTCACATAGACCAGATTCACCCTTGGAGGAGCTTGGTCACCAAAAAGAAGAGCTGTACTTTTTCTCATGGACATGAGAAATTCCACTCCAGAAAAGTGATGATATGATATTCCACTCCAGAAAAGAATTGTGGGAATGTACCTTTTAACAAAGTACAGACTGGTTCATGTCTAAGATCAATCAAAAAATGGATTAATAAAGTTGCCTCAAGAAAAGTACTTAATCTACAATGTAAATTGTGCATATAGGATAACTTTTCCCCCTTCCACCATAAAAAATACTTAAACTATGAAAGATACATAAGTGCACTTGGCAAATACTTAGAATATGATACAGTAACAGATTGTTCTTGTTGTACCTACCAGGGAGGTTGATGCTTAAAACATTAAACCATGAAACATTTTGTGCAAGTGTTGAAGATCTTTTACCTACACCTTAGCTCTGTGCTCTCTGAAAAACTGGAAAACTGGAGCACAATTTGCACTTACCCTCCTGTTGATGTCCATTTTCTCCTCTGTGAAACACTGTGGTAGTTGCAGGGAGCATTTCTCACAGGGCAGCTAACAATGACCAAAAAAAACTTGAAACTTTTTGGACTTACGATTTAGCCATTAAGTTAAAAAAATCCGTCTCTTAGGACCTCTGAGTAGTCATCTAAGCCCAAGGAAAGAAACACAGTGCTAGAGCTTTAAGAGCTAGTCTCAGTCAGTCTCTCTTATATAAGCAGATTGATTATCTCTTTAATGTACAGTCACTAAAACAAATAAGTATGGATGTAGGATGGAATGAACCTTCCTCACTATGACAAGCCTAATGAAAGTTTTCCAAGTCCTAAAACCTCAAGATCAGAAGAAAAGAAAAAAAAGAGTAAAAGTTATCTCTTTTTAAGTCTAATGAGTTGGGAGCTTTTGCTGGTCACTAATCAATCCTCTTTGCCACATCTTTTGTCATGGGAGAATGGGGAAGGAGGAAACACAAACAGATCAACCAGCAGAATTTAATTGTGCATGTTCTTTATCAAGGGACCAAAGCTCATGTCTTGCTGGAAATAATGAATAAACAGGTATAATCCAAAGAACTATGCCATTGAAAGTGCCCAGAGTGTAGACCTATCCCTATCATGCTACATATAACAGCAATTCTATCTCGCTTTCCTCAGAAGATCACACTCATCACTGCTCCCGGAGAATCTCCTTATTTATTATTATATCAATTATATTGATATATCAAAATAAACCTCCAAAAATAAAGCCATACCTCTATTATTCTTTTTTAAGCCTTTTTAACTTCATTTTAAAAATTTTGCATTCCAACTTCTCTCTTTCCTTTTAGCTCCTCCCCACTGAGAAGGCAAACACTATGATACCCATTATATATTTGAACTTAAGCAAAACACATTTCCACATTAATTGTCTTGCAACAAAAGCTAGAAAAATAAAGAAGAAAAATATTCTTTAATATACCCTCAAATCTCATCAATTCTCTCTCTGGGGAGAGGGATAGATAACATTATTCATCACGAGTCCTTCAGAATTATCATGGATGATTGTATTGATCAGAATAGCTATCTTTCATTACAATTGTTATTACTGTATGGCTATTTTTGTGTTCTACTGCGTCTATTCTTTTCACTTGGCTTCACTTTTCACTTAATTCTTTTCATATGTCTTCGAAAGTTTTTCTTAAACTGTCCCCTCCGTAATTTCTTACACTACTCTATCCCAGTGGTGCACCACAACTTACTCAGTCATTCCACAATTTAGGACATCCCCTCAGTTTCCAATATTTTGACAAGACAAAAAGAACCATAATGAATATTTTGTACAAATATGGCCTTTTCCTTTCCCTTTTATCTCTTTGAGAAACAAATCTAGTAGTGATATTGCTCACTCAAAAGAATCTGCTCAGAATTATAGTCCTATGAGCATGGATCCAAATTGTTCTCCTAAATGGTTGGACCAGTTCTTAATTCTACTAAAGGTGTCTGAGAGTACTTCTTTCTATAGCACCTCAACCATTTGACATTTCGTTTTTCTGTTATGTTAGCCAGTTTGATAGGTCTGAGGTGTTATCTTGGAGTTACTTTAAGTTCTCTAATATTAATGACAAAAAGTATTTTATATGAGTATTAATAGCTTCAATTCCTTCTAATTTGGGCTCATTGACTTTACTCATGCAAAACTATTTTTTTTTAATTTC
This sequence comes from Myrmecobius fasciatus, assembly GCA_023553655.1. Lineage (NCBI taxonomy): Eukaryota > Metazoa > Chordata > Mammalia > Dasyuromorphia > Myrmecobiidae > Myrmecobius > Myrmecobius fasciatus. Next base: position 153,791 of record JAJPUD010005318.1, read on the forward strand.
ATGTAATTAAAATTATCCATTTTACCTTCCCTGAATCATTTCCATTTATTGTTTGGTCATAAACTCTGGACAGATTTTTTTTTCCCATGGTCCTTTAATTTGCTTATGATATTACCTTTTATATCTAAATCACATATTTATTTTACCTCATCTTGGAATGCAAAATGAAAAGTTGGTCAATTTGTTATTTCTGCCACACTACTCTCCAGTTTTTCCAAAAGTTTTCGTGAAATAATGAGTTCTTGCCTCTAACATTGTATCTTTGGATTTATCATATCTACATATTATGGACCTAATCTACTCCACTGATTGACTACTCTATTTTTTTATGCAATAACAGCTAATTTTGATAATTACCACTTTAAATTATAATTTGAAATCTGGTACTAGTAGGCTTTATTTCTTCACTTGCTTTTAAAAAAATTACCTTGATATTATTGATCTTTTTTTTTCTTCTAGATGAACTTGGTTATTAGTTTTTCCTACTCTGTGAAATAAGTTTTTGATAATTTGTTTTGACACTGCATAAGTAAACTAATTTTAGGTAGGAATGTTATTATAATTATATTGATTTGGCCTAACCATGAACAATTAATATTTCTACAGTTGTTCTGATCTTTTATTATTCTAGTCTCTTTTATGGATGGTACCCATAAGTTTAATCTTCATATTAGAGACATATGGAGAAAAAGGGAACATTTTTATTATACCTTGTAAGTAAATTTCTACTTTGGCCTCATGTTGGTAATAGGAATGAGTGTTGTATTTTTTTTGAAAGCTTTTTCTGAATCTATTGATATAGCCATATGATTTTTCTTATTTTTTTTATTAATATAATCAACCATGTTAATAGTTTTCATTATGATAAGCCATCCTTACATTCCTGGTAAAAATCTTGGTCACAAATCTTGGTCACTTTGGTCTTTATAATATATTATTGTAGCTATTTAGTATCACCTAATTAGGATTTTTTGTAAGGATATTTGCATACATATTCATTAATAAAATTGGCAATAATTATCTTTCTCTGTTTTTGTTCTTCTTGATTTGGGTATCAGTACTGTATTTGTTTCATAAAAGGAGTTGAGCATAACTCTTTCTTTGATATTATTTCAAATAATTTATTTAAGATTGGAATTAGCTAATTTTTAAATGTTTGGTAGAATTGACTTGTAAATCTATCTGATCTGTTGCTGTATGATTTGTTCTTTAAATGATTCATTCTTTCAGATTAGTTTATTTAATCTCCAATTTGTTGTTAAGGTGTTTCCATGTGCTTTGTTAAATATATTTTTATTGCATTGTGATGCATTTAATATTTCTGCTTTTCTGCATTAACTATATAAACTAACATTTAACTAAAGGTTTTTGTACTTGAATATATGGTCAATTTTTATAATGTATCACTGAAAAAAAGATGTATTCCTTTCTATTTATTTTTTCTTGGGACACTCATTTATGATCTATTCAATTTTTTTCTAAAATAGGTTTATTTAGATATTTTATTTTATTTTCTGTTATTCTAGAGAGATTGTATTTTTGTAAATGTTCTTCCATTTACTTAAATTGTTAAATTTATTGGCATACTATTGAGCAAAATAAGTCCTTATAATTGTTTTTGTGATATGTTCATTCTTTTATTTTTTTAATGTTATTTGGTTTTCTTTCTCTTTTTAATCATAAAAATCAATTTTTGCATAAAAACAACTGCTACTTTTATTTATTAATTCAGTGATGTCCTATGCTCAATTTTATCAATTTCACTTTTAAATTTTAGGATTCCCAATTTAATGTTTAATTAGGGTGTTAATTTTGTTTTTTCTAGTTTTTTAATATTGTGTATCCAATTCATCGGTCTGCTCTTTCTCTATTTTATTAATGTAATCATTTAGAGATATATATTTTTCTCTGATTTCTGCTTTTGCTTTATCCCATAGGCATTGATATGTCCTCTCATTATTATCATTTTGTTCAATGGAATTATTGACTGTTTCGGTGATTTGTTCTTTAAATGATTAATTCTTTTAAATTAACTTATTTAATCTATAATTAGTTGTTAATCTATGTTTCCATGCACCTTATTGAATATATTTTATTGCATTGTGCTGCATTTAATATTTCTGCTTTTCTATATTTAAATATAAAGATTTTGTAGTTCAATATATCAAATCTAGCTTAACTAGAATTCTGTTCACCTCCTTGACTTCATTTTTTTTATTAGATTTCTCTAATTCTGGAGGGGAAGATTGAACCCACACATACTCATAGAGTATTACTTTCTATTTTTACCTGTAATTCATGCATATTGGTTTAGTATTACTAGTGATTCATTGTCCCTAACAAACATTTATATAAATGTTTTACAATTTACTAACACCCTTCTTCATAACAATCCTATGAGTTAATTATCACAGGTATTATTATTATCCCTGTTTTGAGATATGAAAACTAAGGCCCAGAGATAACAAAATGACTGACCCAAGATCACACATTTAATGAGTAGCTTCATTATCTGAGGAGGAGTCTTCTGCCTCCAAGTCCACTGTATCTTCCTCTTTGCCATATTGCATTAAATGATGTTTCTAAAGTGATTTTTAAAAGTGACCTCAGATCAAAAGGAATGAGGGTCACTCTGAAATGAAATTGTAATAATAGAATCACAAGCAGACTGAAGAAGTGGAGAAAGGGGTGGTTTCAGGGGTTACATATAAAGAAGACAATGTTACTGTGCAGGAAATTCTCCAATAAGTTCAGATTTTTAAAAGGAAAAGAAAACAGACCATGTAACCAGTGACAAATACAAAACTTTGGCATAAATACAAAAGAATAGTGTCAGGAAGGTTAAATAGAGAATGAACTGAGCATTGCCAAAACTGTTAAGGATGAGAAAAAAAAAAGGATTTGTGTTTGTTTTGGCCTTGTTTTTTATCTTGAAAAGAGGGAAATGGACGCAGAAAAGATATGTCTACTGTTTGGAGCAAGTACTGTAGCATTCACAGATGGTTCTGAGAAAGCTGAATGTCTCCATTACACTTCTGCTTTTATTTTATCTTTCCAAGAGAATGAACTTTACACTCAAAGAAGGAAAAGAAACATGATAAAATTGAAACCCTAGATAGGGGAGGATATAAAAAGTAAAAAAAAAAAAATAGATGCTTAAAATGAATTTCCATCTTCAAGACTTAAATGATAAGAATATATAAACATGTATTTACATACAATATTATACTTTTACACATATGTATATATGCATCTAAAACAATACTAATATGACTGACATATAATGCAAATTTCTTTTTTTATTGAGTCTTTAAGTTAAACTTTGAAATCAGTGATTAGTCCTTTTTTTAAAAATGAATTCTACTCTTGATTTTTGTTATAGTGTTTGTGTATATTTCTTATTTCCTATTCCTGCTAGCTCTTCTACTTTAATTCAACTATGTAACATTGCTTGCTATTACTTAATCTCGTGCTCACCCATGTATTCATCCCTTGTCTTCTCCTTCCACCTTTTCCCTCCTTCTTTATCCCATTCCCATTAATCTATTCACCTTTTCCCACTGTCATATATATATATACATATATATATACACACCTTTCTATATCTCACTTTTTTTCTATTTCCTCCACCCTTATTTCTTTATAGATCTTGGAGGGACCTATACCCTTAATGGTATATAAAGTTCCCTCTTTAACTCATTCCTTATGTGGGTAGGTTTTCAGAACTATCAGCCCTCCTCTCCCAACTGATGCCACTTTTGTTGATTCTTGCTCTGCACTTCATTCATATATCATACTTAGTATTTTTACCTTTTCCTAGATAGTTTTCCATTTTAGAGTCAGGTCATACTCAGCTCTGTTCCAATCTTTCTTTTGAGCTACCTAATTACTGATGTCAATCTTAAACATATGGTTTATATTTCCATGTAAAATATATATGTAATTTGTTCTTGCTAAGTCCCTCCAAATTAATCTTTGATGTTGGCTCTTACATATTAAATTTTCTATTAAGTTCAGATTTGCTTGAAACAAAGTCCTGAAAATCTGCAAGTTTGTTGAATATCCACGTTTTTGTTCAATATTATGGTTAATTTTACTGGATATGATATTTGTATCTACAGGCTTAGTTCTTTTGATTGTCAATATATATTATTCCAGGACCTGGGGTCTTTTGTTATAGCTGCTGATAAAACTCATACAATTCTAATTGTAGTTCCAGCATATTTAAGTTGTTTTTTGTTTGTTTGTTTCTTGTACGATTTTCTCTTTGATCTGGTGATTTCAAAACTTAGCAATAATATTTCTATTAATTTTCCTCATAAGATCTCTTTGAGACAGTGATTGGTAGATTTTTTCCTATTTTTACTTTTCCCTCCTGCTTTATCACTCCAGAAAAATTTTCTTTATTTCTTGCATTATTGTATCAAGGTTCTTTTTTTTTTTTTGGTCACAAGTTTTATGTAGTCCAATTACTCTCATATTTTCTTTTCTTGATCTGTTCTCCAAATCTGTTGTTTTTCTTATTTTTCACATTTCTAATTTTTTATTATTTATATTTTGTTTGGTTATTTCTTAGTCTCATAACTTCACTGACTTCCCCTTGCCCAATTCTAATTTTAAAAAATTCTTTACTTTTTTAAGACTCTGTATCTCCTTTTTTGGTTGGTTAAATTTTTTTCATTGTCTTCTTGTTTGTTTTGGATCCACCTTATTTTTTTTTTTTAGTTTTTTCTCAATCTCTCTTATTTGATTTTTGAAGTCTTTGTTGAGTTTGTTTAAATTCTTTCCTGGCAGAAAGCCATTTAACATTACTTTGGGGTAAAAGATGCTTTTTTTACTTCAATGTCCTCTTCTCAAGATGAACCTAGCCTTCCCTATTCCCACAGTGTTTCTATGACTGGGTTCTTTCTTCTTTACCTTTTTTAAGGACTATTCATAAAAGCACCTCTAGTCCTGGAATTGGGGAGATGGTATCTCCAGCTTCATTTCAATACTCCCTCTGATCTGCAACCCCAAAACAAAAGCCCCACCTTCCTACAAGTGCCTGCAGCCAGCATTGCCCCTGCCCTGCAACTTCTGTTCTCACTGGATGTGCTGGTCCATTCTTGTGCAAGACTGTGTCTCTGCAGCACAGCTGGACCTGATGTTTATAACCAATCAAGGTTCTTCAGTCTTCCAGGACTCAGACCCCAATTCTTCACACTGTAGAAGGTGAAAGCTCCTGTGGTTTAGGCTGGGGCTACCTCAGCCAGCCCTAGGATCCCCACTGGTTGTTTCTGTGGAGCCAGGGATTATTTGTAATTCACATTAGTTAAACGCCAGTCATGGAGTCTTGGGATTTTCTGGGGTGTCCCAGTAGGATCCCTGTTCTGCCCAAAATTTAATTTGTTTTTCACTGATCTATGTTTATCCTAGGACACAATTTTGTATTGTTTGTGAGGGAAATCTAGAGAGATTGGAATTTTTTGACTACTACACCATCTTCCCAGAAACTTTCTTCCCTACCATTTCTAAGTGAAATTCAAATACCCCTGGCATTTTGAGTCCTTCTTTATCTGGCTCTAACCAATTTTTTCTATAGCTCCCCTTTATGTATTATGTGTCCCAACTCATCTGGCATCCTTCTTATTGTTCATAAATATTGTTTATACATGGGATCAAAAAATCCATGGAGAAAAGAGAAGGCTTGTATACCTAGCATACCTGTCTTCAAATCTCAACACATTTGTTTGGGATCCTATTTCTTAAGTGGTATAAAACGGCAAGGAAAATTGAATTTCAGAGGTAGCATGGTAAAGTGTAAACATTGGCTATAAAATAAGAGACCCTTGTTTCAAATATTATCTCTAATACTGCCCATGTCATCTTGATTAAATCACATATCTCTTATTCTCACTTTCTTCTGTAAAATGAAAGGGTTGAATTCTGTAACTTTTGGGATCCCTTCTAGTCTATAATTATCCAAAATGAAATAAGCTATTTTTCTCAATACTATTTTATTTTTCCATTTACATGTAAATATAGTTTTTGACATTCATTTTTTGTAAGATTTTGAGTTCCATTTTCTTCTCCCATCTTTCTTTACCTTCCCCCTCTTCAAGACAACAAGCAATCTGATATAGATTACATATGTACAATCATTTTAAACATATTTAAACATAAACATAAACATATTTAAACATAAACATATTTAAACATGACCATACTTGGTCATGTTGCAAAAGAAAAATCAAAATAAAAGAAAAAACAAAAAAGCAAAATCAAACAATCAACCAAAAAAGGTGAAAATAGTATGCTTCTTTAGTCTCCACAGTTCTCCCTTTGGATGGGGATGGCATTTTTCATTGAAATGGGCTTATTTTATTAAGTAATGAATTGCTCATCATTGGGAGTGTTCATGCATATGCTAGATCATCATCTATTAGAGATGCTATAAAAGGGACTTCTAAGGGTAAGAAATTGAACCAGACAAGTCTAAATTTTGGTTCTTTTTCAACCTATAATGTTATACTTTTTTTCCACTAGATTTTCTGGATACACATTGTACTCTCGTTTTATAGTTTGTCTTCATAATTTCTTGTTTGTATGGCATCATCAATTAGGGTTTGTTTAAAAATGAGTGAATATTTATTTCTAAACACACAGAATATGTTTAATAGACTGTTCATGAAAATATCATAGTATAGCCCTCTGTCCTGCATATCATTTTACTTTGTCCTCATAGAATTATAGATTTAAAGCTAGAAGAGGCTTTAGAGAATAACTACTCCAGACTTCTTGTAAAAGCCTTCATTTTATGGAAACAAGTTGGATGGATATAGTTATACTTTATTTCTGTGCTTTATTCCTTCTGAAAATTCACTGAAAAACTTTAGGAGGTTTGTGCAAGAGCATAACACAAGAAAACATGGACTGTTCAGGAAAGACAAATTTGGACTTAATACCTCTTCTCTGGCTTCTGTCATCTTTGGAGCACTCAATAAATATGGTAATTGATTAATTCTCTGGAAACAGAAATGAGAAAGCTGAGTGAGCAGCTGTAAACCCAAACACCTTTATGGGGCAAATGGGACATTGATGACTATATTTGACTTTTTCTTGCTATGTCATAAAAGTTAAAGACATACCTAAACTTTAATTTCAGAATCCATACATACATGAAATTGATAAAAAATGATACTAAGTATAACTTGACTGTGTGATTCCTGTTTTAAGAAAATGCAATCTCTGCCAATTAATGTGGTTTAACGGGAAACAAGTGAATAAGTGAAAGTCTAAATAATGTTCAAAAAATTCAATTTTCTAACTTTTCAACTTTTGATAGTCAATGTCCTAGTGTTTTGTAACTATGGGTAATAAAACTAACCCCTTCTAGATGAAGAATATTTCTTTTAACATCTGAAAATAGATAGCCTGTTACCACAAAAGTCTTCTTTATCTTTGTAAAGATTTAGTACAGTGACTAGTACATAGTAGGTGCTTTATTTAAAAAAAAAAGTTTATGGCCTCCCTCCCAGATCAAATATTCTCAGTTCTAGATTAGGTCTAGAGGATAATTTAAATTCTACCTAGTCAAAGGCTAACAAAATATAAAGCTGAAGTCCTTTCCAATTTGCTACAATGAAGATTTCAGAACAATTATGATTATTAATAGTAACTATTAGTGTGAAGATGTATGCTATTAAAGTTTCCACAAATAGTAAATTAAATATTTACCCTTGAAATCTGGTTTACTATTTTAAGGATTTTCCTCATAAACAGAAGGTAAATTTCATTCACCTACTAATTATCTATCAAGTTCAATTTTCAATCAACAAACAAATACAATCAAAATTAATAAGATTTATATTAATTTTAATTTACTTTTATAATTTATAATTACTTCAAAACACAATAATGTTTAATTTATATAAGTGCAAAAACATTGTGTAATACATACAAGCTGACACAGAGCCCTCATAGGAAAATAGGCTAAGAAGCTTAAAATTTGGCAAATGGGATCAAGGCCAGATGCAGTCACACAAAGGTTTTATGGAAGTCATGTGAAAGGATAAGACCACTATTTAAGTAAACTATTTGCTTTCTATAATCATGCTTTAACACCAGAAGGGCCAAGCACATCAAATAATATAAAAATGTACTTCCTCTTCTGAAGTATTCTTAATTTTTGGTTTATATTTAAAGGACACATTTTAAATTTGAACAATGATTACATTATTACAGGTTCCCATAAGATCATAGATTTTAGAATTAGAAAGATTGTTGGACCACACAGGCAGCTTTATAGCCAACATTGAAGCCTGGGTCTTCTGATTCTGTCTGATATTCTTTTAATGGCAAGAATGCCATTAAACAGATGGCATTTATGGCAATTATGTTTTTATCTCCACCATCCTCTAACTCATATTTCTTTCTTCTCATGTTTCCTTCAATTATTTAAAAGTATTATTCTTAGAAAAGGTCTTTGAATTTTCCAAGATTGTCAAAGGGTACATTTCACAAAAATAGTTCAAAACCTCTGTTTTGAGGGGAAAATTCAAAAAAGAGAATTCTAATGATTGTCATGATGACTCTGAGTTTTAGACCCTGGAACATTTTTAGACAGGAATGTATTATTGAAAAAGTGAAAAATATCTTCCAACATACAAATGGGCAAAATTGTAACAGTCACAAGAGATTAAGAATATTGTGTATGGAATGTGAGAAGCTGGAATGGAGTCATAACCTCCTACTCATTATCTGTGTGGATTTGGATATGTCCTTCAATCTCTATGGAAGGCTGTTCATCTGTAAGATTAATGG
>JAJPUD010005319.1:6218-17015 GCA_023553655.1 Myrmecobius fasciatus
AGAGAGAGAGAGAGAGAGAGAGAGAGAGAGAGAGAGAGAGAGAGAGAGAGAGAGAGAGAGAGAGAGAGAGAGAGAGAGAGAGAGAGAGAGAGAGAGAGAGAAGAGATATCATGGAATAAGAAATAGAAAATATAAAGAGGGGACTAAATCTCTTACCTGTATATTTTCTCCATATATTAATTTTTTTTTGAATTTAGTTCACTTTTGAATGATTTACCTCCCTTTATTAGAGGCTTTATAATCTACTAAGTATCAGTAAAGACAGGAGGAAAAAAATCTCAATTTCTGTGATTTGAGTTCTAGATAGATCTGAGGATAGTGGGATGGGGTTACTCCTTTTCATGGGACAAATAAATTTTCAACCAAGAACCATATCTGGACAGACAGCCCTTTATTCAATCTGTGGGCTACCCCCTTTTTCTGGGCTTTACTGATCAAGTTGGTAGTGAGAAGGTAGGATGCATTTTTATTTTATATTTTTATTCTTCCACATAGCTAGATAACAATGAGATATAAATTAGAAGTTAATAGTAGCAGAAAGTTCTTAACCGATGATGTGTTGGTAAATGTTTAACGCATAGTTCCCACTCCCTCACAAAAAACAAACAAACAAAAAAAAAACCTACATGTGAGACATACTTCTAGGTATAATTTGCATTAACATTTTCTCTGTTGCTTTCTGAAGTCTAAATCAGTAGTCACTAAACTGCATCTTCCTCCTTCATGTTTTTTTTTAATATGACCCATGAAGTAAGAATGATTTTTAAATTTTTCACTCTGCCTAAAACCAACTGTGTTCTTTCTGAAAGAAAGGAGATCTTGCTTACGCTCTCTTACCAACCCTACCCCATAAATGTAATAAAATGGTTTGAGCAATCATTTTCTTTATCTGTGAGAGGAGCCTCATGCAAATATATCAAGATTCCTGGATACATATTCAGTATAAATCTTACATAAAATAGAAATTAAAAATGATAAGATAAAAGGAAATAATGTTTGGTCTTGGCATTAATAAAAAAATTCTGAGAGTTATTGAGTAGGAAAAATGGCCTAGTTAGATCTTCCCTTTAAGAAAAATTATTTAGGCAGATTAGTAGAAGAAGAGGTATTATATAGGGAAGGGATTTGAAGGGAGGAGAGAAATTTTCAGACTATTGGCAGTCAGCCAATTCACAAGCATTTCTAAGTACCAAATATGTTCCCAATGCTATGCTAAATCCTGGAAATACATTGCAAAAAATAATGCAAAAACAATCAGAAAAAAAAGAATCCTTCCTTTAAGAAACTTACTTACTAATGGGTAGAGATGATGCATAAAAAGGAGAGAGGATTGGAAGTAAAATTATTTAGGTGTGGGGACAGGATAGATAAAGTCCTGAAGATATGAGTCAAGAATTCAATCTCCTTCATGAGGGTGTGGGACTTTTCCTTGAAATGTAGATTCTGGAAATGTCACATACATCTAGAGAGGTAACTATGGAAACAATGTGCATTGAAACAAATTTGCATCTTTTTTTGGTTTGTTCTTTTTTTTCTCTTGGATTTCCCTCTTGTTCTGATTTTTCTTTCACAACCTGATTGATATGGGAATGTATTTAAAATGATTGTATAAGTATAACTTATATCAGATTGCTTGCTGTCTTGGGGAGGAGACAGGTAAGGGGGGGGAGGAAAAATTTTGCAACTCAAAATGTTGCAAAAAATGAAGCTTGAAAATTATCTTTACATGTAATTGGAAAAAAATAAAATATTATTGAAATTAAAAATATTAAAAAATCAAGATTCTGAGAAGGAATAATTAATTAAAGAAAGAAACCACAGGAGTGGAGAGTACTACCAATGAAGGAATAATCTAGGGGTGGAGTGAACTTTCAAGAAGCTTCTATGCCATGGTAGAGAAAATCCTGTGGATATGAGTCAGGAGTGTGATCTGGAGAGGAATGGAGCTTATCCTACTAGTCAAGACAAGGGACAATAAGGAACTGAACTGTGATATTTATTGTATAAAGGGAGAAAACAGAACATAAACAATTATTAAGCACCTACTATATGCCAGACACAATTTTAAGTACTGCAGATATAAAGAAGAGAAACCAGTCTTGACTTTGAAGAAGTTGTTGCAGATATTACCTTAGATTTAAGAGGGATGTTAATTCTGAGATAAGTAGATTTGAAAATCATTTTATAGGGATGATAATTGAATCTATAGGAGCTATTAAGACCACCAAGTGAATTGGTAGAAAAGAAGCTTCAGGTACAGCACATACTTGAGCTTGTCTTGGTCAAGAGCCAGCTAGAGAGAGCATGGAGGAGAAGTCAGACATGTAGGAGGAGAACCAGGAACTGCCGTAGAATTTTATAATTTTGTAGAACTCTAAAAGGTTTTCTTGATAGAATTTTCTGATGGATCTGATTTTCAAGATTGGGATGTAATTCATATGACTGAGAAGGAGTGAACCAGGAGGAATGAAAGCATGCTTGGTGAACGCACCAAAGTAAAGGTAAGACAAGCAAAATTTTGTTCATTTTCTTAAAATCACATCCTCAGAGAACTACTTAACATTTTTTCATATGACTAGAAACAACTCTTGTTTCTATCAGATTGGCTAAAACACAAAAGAAAAATATGTTGGATATTGGAAGTAATGTGGAAAAAGTGTGGCACTAATGCATTGCTGGGGGAGTTGTGAACTGATTCAATCCTTCTAGAAGGCAATTTGGAACTCTGCCCAGAGGGTTATATAACTGTCCAATACCACTTCTAGATCTATATCCCAAAGGAAAAAATAAAGAAAAATAACCTATTTTCACAAAAATGTTTATAAGCAGCTATTTTTGTGGTGGCCTGGAAATAACCATCAGTTGGAGAATGGCTAACATACCTGTGTAACATAATTGTAAGGGAATATCATTTTGCTAAAAGAAATGACAAGCAAAATGATTTCAGAAAAAGCTGGAAAAAACTTATATAAATTAATGCAGAGTGATGCAAACAGAACCAGGAAAGCATTGTACACAGTAACAGCAATATTATTCAATGAAAACGTGTGAATGCTTTAGTTATGATCAGCAATGCAATGAAGACAATCACAAAGAATTAATGTTGAGGGGCAGCTAGGTGGTGCAGTGATAGAGCACCAGCCCTGAAGTCAGGAGGACCAGAGTTCAAATCTGTCCTCAGACACTTAACATTTCCTAGCTGTGTGACCCTGGGTAAGTCACTTAACCCCAATTGCCTCAGGAAAAAAAAAGAATTAATGTTGAAGTATACTATCGTTCTTCAGAAAAAAGAACTGATATTGTCTGAATACATAGTGAAGCATGACATTTTTCACATTCATTTATTTTTCTTTTTTTGAGTCTTGTACAAAAGGACTAATATGGAAAAGGTATATAATTGCACAAGTATAACCTATATCTGCTTACCATCTTAGAGAGGGGAATGGGCAGAAAGGGATAATATTTGGAACTCAAAACTTTAAATAAAAATATTAAAATAATTCTTAAAAATATAGCTCCTTTTTCATTAAGCTGCTATTGTTTCTCCTTCCTTGGAGAACTAGTTTAATTCCAGCTCAGCTTCTGACTGGCAGAAATGTAGGGGTTGGTGCAGTTTAACCACTTTATTTTCTTCATGGATAGGGTGAGTAATGCCTTTTAACTGCTGACTTCTAAGAGGAGTTAATTCACCATTCTTGTAAATTTTTGCTAGTCCCTTGTTATATGTCCCCATGGTACCAGCAGTCCTCAAAGACATCACATATAGTTCCAAAATTACAGGAGGAAAAAGTCTGTTCTTCACTTTAATTTGATTCAATTGATATTTGCAGAAGGTCATCAGGGTTAATGTATTTAATATAGTAGGCACTTTGCTGTACAGATTTAGAAAAATAAAGGATGTGGTCTCTACCTGGCTTTCAGGAATTTGCTGTCTCATTCAATATGATAATTTATGTGAAACTAATTTCGAAATGGCAAAGCACTTTACAAACATAAGGTATTAATTAGAACAAGGTACGGTAGAAAAAGCCCAGAAGGAACTCTTGATTTCTACAGAATAAATGAGATTTAGAAAAGTTATTCTCTTCTAACCAATGGCCAGATTTTCTCCACTAATATTCTACCAGTATTCTGATAAAACTATGCATTCACAGAATACTATGACCCAAGAATTGAAAATCAATATCTCTCAGAGGATAGTGAAGAGGCATATTGTGGATGTGAGCAGATTGCAACACATTACAAACAAGGAGTTAAGAAGAAGTAAAGAAAACCACAATTAAAGAAATGTAATCTGTCTCTCTGTGTCTCTCTCTGTGTCTCTCTCTCTATCTCTCTGTCTCTGTTTCTCTCTGTCTCTCTCTGTGTCTCTGTCTCTCTCTTTTTATCTCTCTGTCTCTGTCTCTGTCTGCCTATCTGTCTGTCTCTCTTTCTAAAGGAGGGAGAATCTACATTAGTGAATTCACAGATTCTTTGACTATCTTAATTCAGCAAAACTGTGAGCTGGATTTCTGTAAAATGAATCTCATTCTCTCATTGATTATTGTGATTAAAATAAGAATGTGCATCCATAAACAAATATAGCAATTTGGGATGACAAGATATGTATCTGGTGGAAGCCACAACTTCCATATCAATAACCCAGGCCATCATTAAATGGTGATGATGGGGGTAGAGACCTTTTTTCCCCCAGAAGCAATGCTCTTCTATTTATATCTAATACTACTGACATAAAACCCTTCTTAAACTTGTTATTATTAAAGGAAACACTTGAGTCTACAAGTGTGGAATCATTTGTTTGGTGACTGATGTTTCAGTTTTCCATCAAATCTGGGAGTCCCAAGGGAATAATAATAATAGTGTTACAAAAGGACAACTTCACTTAGAATTAAAAGAAATGAGTTTAAATCCTTCCTCTGATGCCACCAATATAACATTGTAAAAATTAATTCATCTCTCTATACATTAGTTTTATCTGTAAACAAGTGATAATGATACTGGAATTACATAATTCAGACATTTATTCTGAGGAGAACTTTACAATCTTATAAGTCTTTATACTATGTGTTCCTAAAAATTTTTAGTGAAATTTTAGGCTTTAATTCAAATTTCCCTCAAAATTTTTGAGCACTCTTCTTGTACCTGAATGTTTAAGGATGTGTGATTTTTTTTCCTTCTTTGAGGTCACTTTATATACATAGAATATAGTTGTTCCAAGCCCCAGACAATATTTTCATGAGTTCACATGGACAAAAATATCCATTTCCCAGTGTTCAAGATGAAGTAGTTCATAGTTAGACTCACAGGCCTTCAAAACAGTCACATAATTCGTAAATTGTCTTCTATTCAATCCATTAAATAATCAATTAACTATCTACTACTGCTAATAATAACATTCATATAGTGTTTTAAGGTTAATGAAGCACATAGAAAATATTAACTTATTTATCCCCACAACAACCCATAGAAATAAGTGCTATTTTTATTCCAGTTTATGCATTAGGAAACAAACCCTAAGCCCATGACCACCCAGCTATTGAATATTTGAGGCTAGATTTGAGGTCAATGTTTTCTGATTATAGATTCAATGCTCCATTCATTGTGCTATCTAGTTACCTATTATTAGTAAGCACATAATGAGAAAAGGGAAGGGAATAAGCAAATGTATAGCAAGTACTCTGTATTAGGGATTATGCAAGTTTTACAAATATTATCTCATTTGATCCTCACAACAACTCTGCAAATTCAGTGCTGCTTTTATCCCCATTATAGTTTGTACTGAAATGTTACCCTGTTATGGTGCCCATAACCACCTCACCAGTCTTTATGGTAAGTATGTAAATGGCCAGTGTAAAAAGGCAGAGAATAGGAAATAGAAACTAAGATTATAAGGGGAAATGCTGAAGCTTCTTGTCAAAAATTAAGGTCAATCCAGAGGCAATGGGCTAAATTAAAGGAAGGCAGCTAGGGCCCAGTAAATGACTCTTGGTCTGTAATCTATAGATTCAGCACCAGCAGGAGTAATAAGACAAGAGAAACATTATGTTAATGAAGCAACCCTAAGATAGTCTTGATAAACTTCAGGTCATATGCATGTACTAATGAACCAACCTAAGAGGGTATGAATAAGACTTAGTGTGCCCCCTCAGAACCCTATAAAACTAAGACCCCCAAACTCTGCCCCCTGAAGCATTTCTCCAGTGCTCTGCCTAAATATTTCCCATTACAATCTGTAGTTAAATAGACTCTATGACCCTCTCTCTCACTCATCTATTCTATGACATCTGTCTCTGTACTTTGTGCCTTATTAAAGTGTGATTGATGCATTATTTCCTACTTGTTGCCAGCAAAGTTTTTTTGTGGAGAATAACCAAAACCCCCAAAAAAACTCAGTTTTGTTTGCCCTGACCAAATTAGTACCCCTTAGTGGTCCCTTTCCTTAAAACATAAACTGAACACCTGAGTGGGAGCTTAATTTGTCATTAGTTATACCCATTGTGTGCCCCACAGTGATGGCAGGAACACACTGGTAGAAAATAAAGGCTGGCAAAATAGTTCTATTATTCTCTGGATGGAGACTTCCCCTTATAATTGATCTTAATAAAAGATAGATAGATATAGACATATGTATGCATATACATGCATGTGTGAAATACATATATGTATAACATATATACAGATACATACATATATGTATATATGTATCTGTATATGTATAATGGATAGCAGGAACTGTTTTAGGTCTTTGAGATATAAATACCAAAGTAAGACAATTCTTCCCTCAAAGAGTTTAAATTTTCCTGGAAGACACAAACTGTTCAATTAATTGTCAAATACCAAGAGCCTACTATTTGCTAAGGACTATGTGAAGCACTGGAAATACAATACCATAAATTAAACAGTTCTTGTACTCAAGAAGCAAAGTATATTTGCTAAGTAAATACAAGGTAATTTTCATAGAACTGAGCAATTAAGGGGAGCAGCATAACCTTCATGTTAGAAGGAGTATTTGAGCTGAAATTTGAAAGAAGTAGGGATGGGGGCTTTTAGATGGTTCAGAAGGTAGAATTTGGATTCAGGGGCACTTGAGTTTCAATTTAGACTCAGATACTTAATAATTACTAGTAGTGTGACCCTGGGCAAACCACTTAAAGCCAATTGCCTTCCAAAAAAGGGGAAGTAGGGATTCCAAGAGTTTGACTTGAGGAGAATTATATAACAGACTGGAAAGACAGATGTCTCTATAAAGTTATGAAGATTCATAGTGTGATGAAGTTTACAGAGAACAACAATTAGGTCAAGTTAACAGGGTTGTAGAATATGTAAAGGGTAACATAGGCAACAAGTCAGATCATGATTGTCTATGTATGTTAAAAAAAGAGTTTAAATTTGATTCTTTTTAATTTATTTTTGGTTATACATATACATTCATTTGTTTACATATTTCCTTATGAATTATATTGGGAGAGAAAAATCAGAACAAAAGGGAAAAACCATGGAAAAAAAAACAACAAACAAAAAACAGAAGAAAAAAGTGAACACAGCATGTGTTGAGACTTGCATTCAGTCTCCATAGTTCCCTGGATGTAGATGGCACTTTCCTTTCAAAGTTGATTGACATTGCCTTGGATCACTGAACCACTAAGAAGAACCAAGTCTGTCATAGTTAATCATGACATAATCTTACTGTTACTATGTGCAATGCATTCTTGGTTCTACTTGTTATGCTCAAATCTTTCCAGAACTTTCTAAAATCAGCTTGTCCATCATTTTTATAGAACAATAATATTTCACTGCTTTATATGCCATAATTTATTCAGCCATTTTTTAATTAATGGGCATTTACTCATGTTCTAATTCATCGTCACTATAGAAAGAGTTGCTACAAACCTTTTTGCACTTGTAGTTTCATTTCCCTGTTGTATAATTTCTTTGGGATATAGAAATAGTCATGACACTGCTGGATCAAAGGGTCTATGCACAGTTTATAGCCCTTTGGGCATAGATCCAACTTGCTCTCCAGAATGGTTGGATCAGTTCATAATTTCATCAACAATGTACTAGTGTCCCAGTTATCCCAAATCTTCTCCAACATTAATCATTATCTTTTTTGTAATCTTAGCAAATCTGAGAGATATAAAATAGTACCTCAGAATTATTTTAATTGATATTTCTTTAATTATTATGATTTAGATAATTTTTTCCTGTGATTATTGATAGCTTTAATTTCTTTATCTGAAAATTTTCTGTTCATGTTCTTTGACCATTTCTCAATTGGGGAATGACTTGTAATTTTATAAATTTGACATAGTTTATATATATATGTATATATATATATGTATATATATTAGAAATAAGGAAAATAGAGGGGTTGGAGCCAAAAAATGGTGGGGAGCAGCCATGACTCTCTGTGACTTCCTTTGACCTTTTCTCAAACCAACAGTAGATTAACAAAATAAGAAAACAATTGAATTAAAAAATAAAACTAAGAGTTGGTTTTATGAAAAAACAACAAAATAGATAAACCTTTAGTTAATTTGATTAGAAAAAGGAAAGAAAAAATCAAATTGTTAGTATCAAAAATGAAAAGGAGAACTTTCCACCAATGAAGAGGAAATTAGAGCAATAATCAGGAGTTACTTTGCCCAGCTTTATGCCAATAAATTTGATAATCTAAATGAAATGGAGGAATAGCTACAAAAATATGTCCAGGTTAGCAGAAGAGGAAATAAATTATTTAAATAGCCTCATTTTAGAAAAAGAAATAGCACAAGCTATTAATCAACTTCCAAAGAAAAAATTTCTAGGGCCAGATGGATTTTCATGTAAATTCTATCAAAAATTCAAAGAACATTAATTCCAATACTATATAAACTATTTTAAAAAGTAGGGAAAGAAAAAGTCCTACACAAATTCCTTTTATGGCACAGATATAGTGCTGATAGCTAAACCAGGTAGGTTAAAAACAGAAAAAGAAAATTATGGACCAATTTTCCTAAAGAATACTGATGCAAAAATATTAAATAAAATATTAGCAATGAAATTACAGAGAGTCATCCCCAAGACAATGCACTCTGACCAAGTAGAATTTATACCAGGAATGCAGGGCTGGTACATTATTAGGGAAACTATTACTTTAATTGGCTATCTCAATAATCAAACTAACAAAAATCATATGATTATCTCAATTGATGCAGACAAGGCATTTGATAAAATCCAACACCCATTCCTATTAAAAACACTAGAGAATATAGGAATAAATGGACTTTTCCTTAAAATGATTAGTAGCATCTACTTAAAACTATCAGCAAGCATCATATGTAATGAGCACAAACCAGAACCATTCTCAGTAAGATCAGGAGTTAAACAAGGCTGCCCAATGTCACCATTACTATTTAATATTGTATAGAAATGTTAGCTTTGGCAACAAGAGAAGAAAAAGAGATAAAAGGAATTAGAGTAGGTAATGAAGAAACCAAATTATCACTCTTTGCAGATGACATGATGGTATACTTAGAGAACCCTAGAGACTCAACTAAAAAACAACTAGAAACAATTCACAACTTTAGTAAAGTTGCAGGACACAAAATAAATCCATATAAACCATCAGCATTTCTATATATTACCAACAAAGTCCAGAAGCAAGAGATACAAAAAGAAATTCCATGCAAAATAACTGTCGATAGTATAAAATATTTGGGAATCGATCTGCCAAGGGAAATTCAGGAAATATATGAACACAATTACAAAACACTTTCCACACAAATAATGTCAGATCTAATCAACTGGAAAAATATTAAGTACTCATGGGTAGCTCAGTGAATAAAATAAAAATGAAAATACTACCTAATTTTTTTTTATTACAAAGAGTCTTAGAGTCTTCTGTGTATTTATTGTTTTACAGCAGAATGCCCAACACAGATCATCATAACTGCCAAATAGTCAGCTGTGCAAAATCGTATATATAGTGCTTAAGTACAAATGGGAGACATGATTTTTTTTTAAATAAATACTTAAACACAAATTTATGCTCCTACAAAAAGAGCATTTAAACTAGATGGTCTAATTTTTTCTGCCTCCTTGGACCCACAGTAACTGTTAATTTTCCCAAAAACCAATAGAATCAATATGCTGAATCATCAGTTCCACTGTGTGAATAATGGATGACAATAAATGAGTCCCTTTTTCTAAGAGCTGTTCCTGGCTCCTCTAACAAACATGATCTGGCCTGGATAAAAAGACCACAGGAATTTCTTGAAGGTCAATGGTCCAAAATGCTAAGTATGGTTAAGTATTCTACATGATCTATATTCATTGATTCCATTTAGTTAGGATGTACTTAGATAACTTTCTTCAATTCATCATACAGGACAAGCACGAAAGCTCCACCCATGCCTCTAAGAACATTAGACCAGGCACCCTTGAAGAAAGCTTTGCCACCCTCATCTTTAGCAATCTTCCTCCAGCAGTCAATTGTCCCAGTGTACATGATATCAGCTCCTTTGCACCCAGACTGCATCATCATTCGCCTTCTTACTGTATCAAAGGGATAGGAGACCACACCTGCCACAGCAGTCACTGTTTGTGCAATCATCCAACTTATCACAATATGAGTGTTCTTGGGATCTGGGAGCATACCTTTTGCTGTATCATAGATCCCGAAATAAGCTGCTCTATAGATAATGATACCCTGGACTGAGACATTAAAACCTTGATACAAGCCACAAATTCCATCAGACTTGGTGATTTTCACAAGGCAGTCTCCCAGGCCTTTGAATTCTCTCTCAGTGCCAGATT
>JAJPUD010005319.1:17025-36652 GCA_023553655.1 Myrmecobius fasciatus
GCATCCCTTGTTCCTTTGGAATTCGGACTATACAATCCATTATGCCCTTGTACTGCTTATCTGTAGCAATTTGTTTACTTGCATGTTGCACCTGTAATAATAGCTTTACTCTCTCGATCGGGGCCACAGCAGTCTTGGAGATAGTAGCAGTGATGCCACCAGCCAAGAAGTCCTTGGTGAAGGAGATTGCCTGTTCCGTCATGGTTACAGAGGGTCAAGGTATTGGAGATGGAGCAAGAAAGCCGGTGAAAGAGGACCGAAAGCTGGGGAACTCGTTGCAGCCTGAACAGTCCCTTGCTACAGCTCGGACCGAAAGGCAATACTACCTAAATTAATCTACTTATTTAGTACTATAGCAATAAAACTTCCAAGAAATTGTTTTACAGACTGAGAAAAAATAACAACAAAGTTCATCTGGAAGAACAAAAGGTCAAGAATTTCAAGAGAATTAATGAAAAGAAATGCCAATGAAAGTGGTCTAGCTGTGCCAGACCTAAAACTATATTATAAATCAGCAGCCATCAAAATTATTTGGTACTGGCTAAGAAATAGAGTAGTTGATCAGGGGAATAGATTAGGATCATAGAACAAAATCATCAACAATTACGGCAATTTAGTATTTGACAAACCCAAAGATCCCAGCTTTTGGGATAAGAACTCACTATTTGAAAAGAAACTTCTTGGAAAATTGGAAACTTGTATGGAAGAAATTAGACATTGACCCACACTAACACCACCTATCAAGATAAGGTCAAAATGGATTCATGGTTTAGACATAAACAGTGATAATATAAGAAAATTATAAGAACATAGGATAGTATGTCTTTCAGATCTGTGGAGAAGGAAGGAATTTATGACCAAAGAAGAACTGGAACTCATAATTGAATCACATAAATAATTTTGATTATATTAAGTTAAAAAGTTTCTGTACAAACAAAACTAATTCAGACCAAATCAGAAAGGAAGCAATAAACTGCGAAAATACTTTTACATTTAAGGGTTCTGATAAAGGCTTCATTTCTAAAATATATAGAGAAGTGATTCATATTTATAAGAATTCAAGCCATTCTCCAATTGATAAATGGTAAAAGGATATGAACAGATAATTTTCAGATGAAAAAAATTAAAGCCATTTCTAATCATATAAAAAGGTGCTCTAAATCACTATTGATCAGAGAAATGCAAATTAAGACAACTCTGAGATACCACTACACACCTGTCAGATTGGCTAAGATGACAGGAAAAGATAATGATGAATATTGGAGGGGATGTGGGAAAACTGGGACACTGATATATTGTTGGTTGAATTGTGAATGGATCCAACCATTCTGGAGAGTAATTTGGAACTATGCTTAAAAAGTTATCAAACTGTGCATACCCTTTGACCCAGCAGTGTTTCTATTGGCCCTATATCCCAAAGAGATCTTAGAGGAGGGAAAGGGACCCACATGTGCAAGAATGTTTGTGGCAGCCCTTTTTGTAGTGGCTAAAAACTGGAAACTAAGTGGATGTCCATCAGTTGTAGAATGGCTGAATAAGTTACGGTATATGAATGTCATGGAATATTATTGTTCTATAAGAAATGATCAGGAGGTTGTTTTAGAGAGTCCTGGAGAGACTTGCATGAACTGTGCTAAATGAATTGAGCATAACCAGGAGATAATTATACAAGGCAAGAACAAGATTAAATGATGATCAATTCTGATACACGTGACTCTTTTCAATAAGGCGATGATTGATGCCAGTTCCAATGATCTTGTAATGAAGAGAACCTCTATACCCAGAGAGAAGACTGTGGGAACTGAATGGGGATCACAATATAACATTGTCATTCTTTCTGTTGTTGTTTGCTTGCATTTTGTTTTCTTGCTAATTTACTTTCCTTTTTCATCTGATTTTTCTTGTCAGCAAGAGAATTATATAAATATATTTACATATATTGGATTTAACATATATTTTAACATATATAATATATATTGGATTTCTTGCCATCTAGAAGAGGGGGCGGAGGGAAAGGGGAATATCTGATACACAAGGCTATGCAAGGTTCAATGTGGAAAAATTAGTCATGTATATATTTCAAAAATAAAATAGCTTTAAAAAAAGGAATGAGAAAAAATTTAAAAAATGAGGCCATTATCAGAAACACAGGTTGTAATAATTTTCCCCCAGTTTTGTGGTTCCGTTCTCATCGTGGCTGTGTTGGCTTTTTTGTGCAAAAAGTTTAATTTAATTTAATCATTTTTGTCTGTTTTGCATTTAATAGGGTACTCTACTCTTTCTTTGTCCATAAATCCCTCCCTTTTCCAAAAATCTGATAGGTAAATTATCTCTTTCTCTCCCAATTTGCTTGTAGTATCACCTTTTATGCCCAAATCATGTTCCTATTTGGAACTTATTTTGTCATGGGTTATAAAAAGTAGGTCTATGCCAATTGGGTTCCTGACATATTATTTTATAGTTTTCCCAGCAATTTTTGGTGAAATAGTGAGTTCTTATCCTCAGGCTATCCAGACTCCTTTTTTGGTCATTTTCTGTAAATAGACCAAATAGTTTTTAAATTATCTTTCCTGGATCTATTTTCAAGGTAAGCTGCTTTTCCAATGATGTATTTTACCTTTCCATCCATTTTTTCATTCTTTTTAGTTTGTTTGACTGATTCTTTATGTGTCATGGAATCATTAGCTTCTAATTTCCTGTCCCAAGCTTCTTGTACATCTCTGAGTTTTGACTTTGAACACAGGGGCCTCTTGTCTTTGGTGCATTGCTCACAAGAAGGGGTAGCCCTACCTGCTCCTTTCCCAGGCAGGCAATTTGCCTTCTGTATTGGGACTGGAGACTACCCTACTGGTCCACTCTGCTACAGAACCAAGACTGAAGCTCTCAGTTGCTGATTTGTGATTAAGTCCTTCTCATGACTTTTTTTGGACACTTTCTAAGCTGGGCTAAACATTCCTTTCACCCCAATGAGACTCACCTTTCTTGAATTTCTTCTAATCTGTCTTCAGTTAGAGAATGGTTTCTTTTTGTAAAACTGTGTTCAGAGGTTTTGGTTTCATGTAGTTTTCAAGGGAAACTTAGAAAGCTCAAGCAGTTTCCTAATTTTACTCCAGCCATTTTGACTCTGCCTTGAAAATGAATTTAATTTTTTAGATAATAGCCAGTACCTGAAGTTTATTGAGAGTGACATGGTTGAAATTTTACTTTCATATTGTCACTTTAGAACCTTTGGAGAGATTACACTAGAGATAAGAGGGGCTTGAATCTGGGAGCCCAATTAGGAAGTTATTGCTATAGTCCAGAAAGTCATTAACAAGACTTTAAATTAGCAAATTTAGCAAATTTAGCCAGGTGAATGGAGAGAAGGAGATGAATGATCATGGATCAATCAAGCAATAGAAATACAAAAGACAAAAGAGAAACAATTCATTTCTTCAAGGAACATGCATTCTATAAATATAGGACATATAGAAAATAAATACAAAGTGAATTAGAATTGCTAAAACTAGCTCCTGAAAATGATTCAAGTTAAATCAAGTCTTAAAGGAGGTTAAGTATTCTAAGCAGCAGAAATATGCAAGAAAAGCATAAAAGAAATGATGTATATCCTATGCAAAGGCAAATGATATTATACCATGTTTATAGTATGGTGATTATTCCACATGTTTTGGAGAAGACATGCCAGGATTTGTATGCTACACTCATACAGCCTTTATGAATGTTGGACCACTTTTATACCATGATGAGTTCTTAGAAAGGGGCTTTTGCAGAGAAAATGGCTATACAAGCTTTATTTATTTATATATATTTAAAATTAGAAATGAATAAAACTATGAAGGACCAAAATGTGTAGGTTAATCCTCCCTGGTTTGGTTCAATAGCTGGATTATGAGGGACAGAGGACCCAGAGATTCTGATTCATATAGGTGAAGCTTAATAAAGAATCAACAAATTTGAATGGTACATGTGATAGATAATCCAGGAGTAGATAAATCCCAATTTTTCAAAGTAAAAGCAGAACGAAGGCTTACTAGAAATAGGTAGAAAGAAGATAGAAAGTTAGGAGAAGATTTTTTAGGGAAAAGTTTCTTGTAGAAGGTAGTGATTGAAATGAGATTTAAAATAAGTCAAAGACTAGGAGGTGATGGTTTGGAGAATCGGCATTTTAGGTTTTTAGTCAGTATTGGAAACAGACTTGGAAAAAGAAGGAGCATAATATGAGGAATGCAAAATAGGCCTGTTGACTATTTCAGGTGGGGGGGAGAGTAATGTGTTAAGAGATCAGAAAGACAGATTATGAAGAACTTTAAATATTAAATGGGGGAGTTCGTATTTGAACTCAAGGTAATCAAAAGCCAAAGAAGCCCATTGAATAAGAAAGTGACATGAACAGATCTATGTTTTAACCACATACCCCTAATATGTCCATATAATCTGCCTTTTACCATTATTTCCATCCCTTTTATGTCCATTTAATGGATAGTCACATTAGGGAAAGAATACATTCATGTATCAATAGGATTATATTGAGCCAAACAAAATCATTCCATTTAAATGCATTAATAGGTATAGATTGTTCACAGAAAGGAGGATGATTGACTTTGTACTATAGGGATTCAGGAAGTTATACTGGACTGGAGTCAGGAGATCATTATTGAATAGGCCAGGTATAACTATAAATAGTCTGGGACCTCAGCTTTGAGATTGGAATGAAATGAAACAACAGAGGGACATGTAGTAGTTTACAAAAAATGTTTATTAAGCTGTACCATGATCAAAGGATTCAGGACAGGGAAGGGATATTCAGTAAGAATACAGCAGTGATTTAGTTTGTCACAATTTCCTAACCTCAGTATTATTCATAACAATCCATTGGTCAAAAATCTGAGAAAAAATTCAAATTCCTTAGATTGTGATTTAAAAAATATTCATATAAAATATTTTAAATATTAAAAAATACTTTAAAATTTAAAATATTTAAAACTAAGGCAAAGCTTTGAACATTTTGTTTCCCAAGACAATAAAGTCTATAATTGAAGAAATGTGATATAAAGAATAGTACAGTAAAACAGATTTGGGATTAATTGAAAAAACTATACATAAAGTTATTAATTAGTTGATGGTAATATATTGAAAAAAGTAGTTTGTTGTAGATCCCAGAGACTTTTTTTTCTCATCCGTATGTGTGTGTGTGCCTGTGTGTGTGTATGTATATGTGTTTAACACTATTAAAATCAATGGTAGATGCATACAAATTAAAAGTTTATAAAATTTGCAACCAATAGAAAATTGGAAGAGATGCCTAATGTGTTGGATAAAAATGTCAAGATATTAAGCAATTCTGAAATATTAGGAAGTTATACTGAATATGACATGAAATATGAAGTCTTACACTTGCAACATGGCAACCACTTTAGCAAACATACTATTAAAAGACA
Organism: Myrmecobius fasciatus; assembly: GCA_023553655.1. Taxonomy (NCBI): domain Eukaryota; kingdom Metazoa; phylum Chordata; class Mammalia; order Dasyuromorphia; family Myrmecobiidae; genus Myrmecobius; species Myrmecobius fasciatus. Next base: position 22,464 of record JAJPUD010005319.1, read on the forward strand.
TGGTTAGATTTGTTTGAAAAAAAAAAAACCTACCTGGATTTTAGTGAACTTCAAGAACAATATGAGTCTATTGTTTAATATGGCAGCCTAATTTCCTAGGCCATCCACTCTAGGAGAAGTAGAACATCTAATATAAGTAATATCTTTGTGATTGTGTTCATTAATCAGATCATGCCTGAGATATTGTATTTGATTTTAAGAGTCATACTTTAGGAGGAATATAGAAAAGTTGATAATTCAGGATAAAATAACTAAATTTGTTAGAAGATTTTGAAATAAAATTATGTGAGAAAGCTGAAAGAACTAGGAATGCTTATGTAGAAAGAATGACTCAGAGGAAAGATCATCAGTGTCCTTGAACATCTGAAAATCTATTATAGTGAAGATGAATTTGATGCATTTTATTTGACTCCAGGGGGTAGGATTGAGAACAGTAGAAGTTGCAGTGAACAGATTTTGCCTGAATGTAAATAATTTCCAAGGAGTTTCAACTGTCTAGGACTACAGGCAGCATCTTAAAATAATGAATTTGCCATTGTGATACATCTTTAAGCAGAGGTCAGATGGTTGCTTGATTGAATGTCTTGGAGAGATGCAGTATTCAGATAGTGGTTAGGCTGGACAACTCCCACCTTCTGATGTCTTTGTCACCTTCTCACTCTAAGATTCTGTAATATTATTTAGACCTACTGTGGTTCAGAATGCATGAATAAGCATGAGTGTTAAGGATTGGAAGATAGGAAATATTCACCAAGGAATATTTAGAGAAAGAAATTACTTTGGAAAAGCAGGAAACCTTCTCCTTACACATACCATATAAAATCCATTTTTAGCATTTGTTACTGGTCTCATATAATTGAATTAATATCAGAAGAATTTTTCTAAGATTGCTTAGTTTAAAGGTGATGGAGCTGAGCTAAGCTAAGGATACTTCAGTCCCTGTTTTACCAGGGTTGTTAGTTCTTTTCTCCACCACAAGGGTCAACAGAAATCCTTTGATTCTGAGCTGCCCGGGAAGGGTATTGTTCTATTTCCGATGAATGTTGCTGGCTGCAGTGTATTGCACTGTGGGAATGTGTGTGGGATGAATAATGCCAGGTTGAGTAGCTTTTATAAGATGTGAGCTTGGAGGGAAGAGAAAAAGCATCAGTACAGAGGGAGCTGGACAAAGCAGTGTGGAAGCCAATGGCTGGGGTGGTGATAATAACTCATTTGGAAATCATACTGTGACTGGGAAAAATGCTTTTTCTTACAAATCAAGAAAAGAGAAAAAAGAAATCAAACTCTTTTCCTGCAAGAGATATGGAAAGAATTAACAGCAGGTGTAAATTTGTTCATGAATAAAAGTGATTTTACTGCCTGGCTAAAAAATAAAATGAAATGAAATAAAATAAAACAAAACTGTGATTTCTGTCCTCTAATTTTATGATAAATGTCTCTGAGCAATCTCTTAAGCTTTCACTTTATTAGATTCTATTTGGGAAAATAAGACACTAGAGTTTGATTAAATCCCAATTTATAAAAAGAAACATTAAGTAACTGATTCCTTTTCCTTAGCCTCAGTTTACTCATTTCTAGAAGGAAGTGGTGAAATAATTCCTGTGGTTCCTTTTATACAGCTAATTTGAGTCTAAATTTACAACATTACTGGTGGCTGGAAGGAGTTTAATCATTTCAATCAATCAACACACATTAATTAAGCATTTACTGGGCATCAGAGGCACACTACAAACTTACAAGGATGCAAAAATGAACAATTATAAAGTCCTTGCATACAAGAAGCTCTAAATCTAATTGGGAAAAGAGGATTCAGTTACAGTAGTGGACAAATAAGTTTGACCAAGATCAAATAAGGAGAAGTGAGAGATATCAATAGTTTGTTCTTATAACATCTAATGGAGAACTCATTTTTATTAAAGGGAGCTAAAAAAATCTTCCTGGGGAAGCAAGGTAGTTTAGTGGATAGAGTTCTGGGCCTAGATAAGAAATACCTGAATTCAAATCCAACCTCAGATGATTACTGTTTGTGTGACCCTGAGCAAGTCATATAACCCTATTTGCATCAGTTTTCTAGCCCATAAAATAATTGGGAGAAGAAAATGGCAAACTATTTTAATAAATTTCCCAAGAAAACACCAAATGAGATCAGAAAGAGTGAGACAGGACTGAAATAATTCAACAATTATAGCAGATCTTCCGCGGGAAGATGCTCCAGAACAGTTCCTTAAGAGCCAGGAAAGAGTTCAACAGGAAGTGAGTTTTTTTCTAGGCATTTTGAGAATAGGAGTAGCCACTTCAAATGGAGGGATTCAATAGAACAGCATGGAGAGAATGAAGGTAAATTATAGTCCAGTTTGGCTAGAATGTAAAGATAAAGGAGTCATATTATATGAGGTCATAAAGCTAGAAAAGATTCAAATTATGGAAAACTTTAAATTAAAGATTAAAAAGTTTGTATAGCCTTGTATTTTATTAATTTTTTAGGTATTTAGCAATTTCACTGATTTTTTTTTTAGCAAAGCAGAACCTAGAGCTTAGATGTTCTAGAATTTGAACTGAAAGGGATATTCAAGATCTCTTAGTATTAACTCATATCTTTTTCCTTACAGACTCCCCTTTCTGAATTTTATACCTAAAATAATGACAGAATAGTAATTTTCCCTTACAACAGTCTGTGTCATTCTCCTGGTCAATAGTCTTCAATAGCTTCTTATTGTTCTTAAGGTCTTTCTGTCTCACTCTGTCTCTTTGTTTCTTTCTTTCTCTCTGTCTCTGTCTCTCTCTAGACATAGATATAGATGTAGATCTAATTATAGATATTGATATAGATAGATATAGATATATTCATAGATACATAAAAAGAGAAAAAATAAAAAAAAATATGTAGTATCTCTTCAGAAAGCAACTTATGTGGAAAACATATCAAGGTGAGATCATTGGACTACAGAAAGTCATAATCAAAGAAAGAGCCTAGTTATCCTATTTCAATAAATTATCAAAGAAAACAAGAACAAGAAAACAAAAAAAACCATGTTTCGAACATAAAAAGTTTTAATAATAATAAAAAAATCTGCCTCCTTATATGTTCCAATAATTGCAGCTACTGAAGTTCTGTAGAACAACCACACAGAACGAATCTCATTTTTTTTCTCTACATGACAAATCTCTAAGAATTTGAGGGAAAAGATCATGTCCTCTTCTAGAATTATACTCTCCAGACTAATAATATCCATTTACTTTTGTATGGGAAGAGAGATTTAGAGAATATTTGTAGCACATTTTATTGATGTAGTTCTTATGTGAAAGAAGGTTGGGATCTTATTTCTGGAAAGACATGATGCTTAATGAAAGGGCCCTGATGCCCGAATTTGGAGTACGTACATAAATGCTGTGAGGGCTCCAGTCCACTAATCAGATGGTAAACATATGAAATCAGAATAGGGATGAATTAAAAAATACTAACTGGTAAAAGGAATTCTTTCATCTAGATTTTTTTCTTATCTAGCTTGTGTTTGAGAAGGAAGATGAGCTGTTGTGAGCATAGAGGGCAATAGCAAGAAGATTCAGGTCCTTTCTAATTCACAGCTGACATGAAGCCAAGAGCAGATGATCCTGCTATTATTTCTGTTTTTGTGTGCCTATTCTTTCCTTTTTTTAAGAAAAACATATTGGACATAACTTTTATACTTTGGACATAACTTTGAAATATCAAGAGAATGAGCCAGAAATCCAAGACCTCAAATTCATGAGATTTTCCAGAAGACACTCAGTGATAGTTGTAATCATGAGTAATATCCAAAGATGTCGTCTTATCTATGTCAACCATGTCACATTGGGAAGAAAAAATCCATGAAGAAACTGTATTATGTGTTCATTTTCTTCAGGGATTGAGATGATGCAGAGCAGAGTATGTCCCAAGATACTAGGAGGAAATTTTTGTCTATTCTGTTCTTGCTGTATCTTCATAGAACACATCCCTCCTATAAAAGTTAATTGATGTTATTTAGTTAGATGAAACTCAAGGTTTTAGCATAAGAAAACGCTTAAAATGTATCCCTCATACACTGAGGATGTGAGATAATTAAATTTCTTCTAGGAAAGTGATTCTAGAGTCTTCATCTACTTTAATTACCTTTTATTACATGTACATGATCAGAAAACTCTCTACAAAATCTCTGATCAATGAATAGTCACCCAATCTCCATCCCCAAAAATCTGTGATAAAATCTTTCAATCAATCCTTATATGGCATAGTCTCCCTTCCCACTAGCTATCCTACCATAGAATACTAGGTGGTCAATGGTCTTCCAATTTTTGGTAACCAGAACTTGGTCCAATATACCAGATGTGGCCTAATTTTGGGAGAGACAATGAGACTGCTAGTTTTCTCAATCTGGACATTGTGCATTAGTGTTTTCAGTCTTTTAGTTGACCATTTCACTTATGTCTGTGTTTCAGATGTAATACCCATGGAAGAGAGACTTAATAAATTTCAAAAAAAGTCACTCAGCCAATCAAGCAATGAAACTTTGTTATGTTTAATTTTTAAACTTTGTGACAGTTGCACCACACCTGAGAATAGCCAGGCCTTTGGACAACCATTTTAAAGTGTGCATTATAAAACATAATTGGTTCCATCTCCTAATCTTTTTTAAATATGTTCCCTCAAGGAACTTAAAAGTGATTTTGACATTAGATGGTAAGAGCACCAGAAGGCAGTCCCATGTGACTTTCTGAAAGGCCTCTTTCCCTATAAGATCAAATGCATGTTTGAACTCCACAGGAAATCAACCTCATATTCATGTGAGTGGTACCAGTGCTTACTTTGGGGAAAAAGATATATTTTCTCTAATACTGATTTGTTTCAATATTAAAATGGATCCAAACAATCATATTTAATAAGCCTGGTTTTCTATATGGGTCAAGGCTATTGAAAAAAATGAAATAAGACCAAATTACTAATTGATGATTCTTGGTAGTTAGGGGTAATTTATAGAATTTTCTGCGTGTATAAGGTATACAAAACACAATCTTAGACACTGAACTAATAGCAAGGAAGATAAAATTCTAATTTATAATCTTTAAATACATTTGTCCAAGTCTCATGCCTGGGTATGCTTTCTGTCCTCAAATTTACCTCAAAGATGCTAGAGTTTCCTTCGATGCATAGATTAAGTCTTACCTTCTATAGAATACCTTTTCAGATTCTCCATCATTAACATTGACTCCTTCTTCAAAATATTTTTCATTTAAAATGAACTTTTTCTTTATTTTATGTGTGCTTTTATATATACCTGATGTATTCTCCTATAAAATATAAGCCTATTGAAAACAGATAGACACTTCTGTTTTTTTTTCCTCTTAGTAATCCAGAACAGTGACTATCAAAATACAAATTCAACAAATGCTTACAAAATCAAACAAGTAAAATTATGTAATCATAATAATACTAGTCTTTATCATCTGATAAATAATTTCTAAGAGGTGATTACTCTCAGGGACTTTCACCCAAAGACTGCTCTAGTAAAGTTTCAAAAGCCTTATCACTAGAAAGTTAGTCACCAGATGCAGTGATAAAAAGCGAAGTATGAAATATTCAGTGCTTGTAATTGTCATCTGTGGAAAAATTAAATATGATGCAAAAATCATTGTTCTTTCAAAATCTCAAAAATAATACTTCAAAAGTTCTGTGATATCCATTTGGAAACTTTCCCTTCTAACATATATTGTGATTAATTTGTATCTCAGACAGAAGATTCAACAAGGTGATATGGAGGCAAAACCTTTACATTAAAACCTTTCTACCTTGGCAGACCATGCCAGTAACTGGGTTGTGTTTTCATAGCCTGTAAAAAGCAAGTAGTCATTTCAATACCATAATATCATTTAATCAGTCAATAAACATTCATTAGATGTCAAATATCAGTCACCATGCTAAAATATGATTGTAAAGAAATGTAAAAGCATGGATGCCTTTTGGGGAATGGCTGAATAAGTTATGATATATGAAGTTAATAGACTATTATTGTTCTATGAGAAATTATGAGCAGACTGATTTCAGAAAAGCCTGGAAAGGCTTACATGAACCTATGCTAAGAGAAATGAGCAGAACCAAGAGAACATTGTATGCAGTGACAAAATTATGTAATGATCAACTGTGATGAACCTGGTTCTTTTAAAAAAATGACATGATTCAAGGCAATTCCAATAGATTTTTGATGGAACATGTCATATAAAGCCAGAGAGAACTATGCAGATTGAATGTGAATCAAAGCATAGTATTATCACTTTTGTTATTGTTATTGTTGTTGTGTGCTTGCTTATTTTTCCCCTTTTGACCTGAATTTTTTTGTGCAGCATGACAGATATGGAAATATGTCTAGACGAATTGCACATGTTTATATCAAATAGATTGGTGACTTGGGGAGGTGGGAGAGGGGAAGAGAGGGAGAAAAATTTGGAGCACAAAGTTCTGCAAATGTTAAAAACTAACTTTGGAAGTATTTGGAAAAATAAAATACTATCTAAAAATAAAACAAAATAAAATAAACTTAACAATCTTTGTCTCTAGGAACTCATAATCTGACAGAAGGAGAAAACATGGGAGAATTATATACAAACAAATTATATACAAGAATAATTGGGTACAGGAAAATCAATGGATGGGAGGCATTGGTATTTTAGGTTGATTGGGAATGGATTTTTGTAGAAGGTAGACTTTTAGCTGAAATATAAAAGAAGCCAAATAATCAGAGTAGGGGATAAGAGGAGGAAGAGTATTTCAGTAATGAGAGACAGCCAATGAAAATGTTCCGAATTAAGAGACAAAATATTAATAGATGAAATAAAGCAAGGGGGCCATCATCATGCTATTGCAAAGTATTTGGGAGGGTACAATCATTAAGAAGACTGAAATCAGGTAAAAAAGGTTTTGAACAATAAAGAGTATATTTTATATTGAATATAGGAGGTGATAAGGAGCTAATAGATTTTATTGAATAAGAGGATGACATAGTCAGATTTGGGCTTTGTAAAGATCAGTTTGGCAGCTAAAAGGAAAATGGACAAGGGCAGCAAAAAGTAAAACAAAACAAAACAAAAACAAACAATCATTGAGGCAAGGAGAATAACCAGAAGGCTATCACAATAAATCAGGTATGAATTGATGAGGGTGAAAAAAACCTAACTTGGGGTATTGATAGTGTCAGAGGAGAGACAGGGTTATAAAAGAGATGTTAAGACAATAAAAATACTTTAGGAATAGATTGGATGTGGGAAGGTGGAAGAGAATTAGGATGAGGAAGGTACTAGTTTGAGAAGCTGAATGACTGGGAGCATTGTGGTACTCTCAAGAGAAATGGGAGAAATCAGAAAATTAGGAAGAATGGATGCGAAGAGGAAAATTTAGTTTTCAGTTTAAATATACTGAGTTCAGTTTAAATATACTGAGTTTAAAATGTTTTGGGCTATCCATTTCAAAATGTCCAATAGGCCACTGAATATATAATTGTGTTGGTCTTTGGAGAGATTCCCGACAATCATAAGCATAGAGACATAGCAAGCATGACTTGGATGGAGATAAAACAAAGGATATTGAGAAAAGGCAATCAAATAGCTAAGAAGGTAACCAGAAAATAATCCCATTATGCATAGAATAGAGTATCAAGGAGAACAGTCTCAAAGGCTAAAGGAGCATGAACACTGAGAAAAGGTCATTAGATTTCATAATTGAGATTCTTAATAACTTTGAAGAGAACAGTTTTGAGCGCTAATGTTAAAAAAATTGTAGAGAGTACAGAAGAGAGATTCATCCATCTCTGCTAGCTATGTTTCCATAAATCTCTTCCTTTTTGTGGCAAAACTCCTTGACAACACTATCTGCAATGAATCTACACACACTGTGGTGAGTGGGATAGTGAACTAATTAGGAACATTAAAAAAAGATGCTTTGTTTTGTAACAGTGCAGGCTCATTTGAGATTATGCTACATCAAACTGTAGTGAATACAGTCTGCAGGGTTTTTTGGTTTTCTTCAGCTTCATTCAGCATCATATAAGTAGGAGTGAAGACAGTGGATGGTAGAAGTGATTTAGTGCTAGCAGTTGGTAAAACAAGATCAATGATAGAACAAAAGGGCAAAGAATTTAAGAGAATAAGATTGTGTAAGGTTGGACTGATTTCTTAAGATGTTAAGCTGGAGAATGGAAGATAATGTATATAATACAGAGGTGATTGCCTGAAAAAGAATGAGGGGTCAAGGGATGGAAGATCATGGTGAGAAAGAAAATAGCTTACAAGGCAGACCTTGTACATGTAGTTTCATCTCCCTAGTTATTTATTTGATTGCATGAGTATGATTTGGGAGGGGCTTACTCAATGTATAGAGACCAAAAAATGAGTGGACAAAAGAAGTGTATTAGATACTTCATTGTTTAGTGTTCCCTTGACCAGAAATCTAGGACTACTTTATATTCTACTTCTATAGTGTGTGTTGCATCTTCCACTGTGTTTGCACTTTGACTTCATTTACATGCCCTTACATTAAAGTCAGAGGAGTACAGATGTAGAATAAGAAGTGATGTAAGATATTTACACATGAAAAAACTGAGATCTACCAAAATTAAATTACAGTTCCTAAGTCAAATTGGTTGTTAAATCTGAAGGTGAGATTAGAACCATTTTCTCAAGCTAGAACATTTATTATTAGACAGTATAGCTTCATAATTTAATTGTGGGAAAATATTATTAATGAAATATAAAATAATTAAAAGCAGTAATGTGGTAGCTTATTAATATTTATAAGGTATGTTATATTTATTATCTTTTTTGATCAATATGCAATTAATAAAATTCAAAAGCAGTAAGAAACTAAGCAAAGGATTATTGCTGTTCAAGGATTTCTGATTCTTTATAATCTTAATTGAAATTTTCTTGGCAAAGATATTGAAGTGATTTGCCATTTCCTTTTCATCATCATTTTACAGATAAGGAAACAAACAAATAGGGTTAGTTGACTGACTCAGGTTCACACAGTTGATAAGTATCTGAGGCCAGATTTGAAGTTAGGAAGATGAATCTTTCTGATTTCAGGCTCAGTATTCTATCCACTTTGTCACCTAGTTGCCCTCATGCAAAGGACACATCACTAAAATGTTTTCTGTCTCTGATCCCAGGCTATGCTTTAGGTGAGATTTGACTTTGCAGTCAAAAAAGAGAAATGGTAACTGTGCTGCAAAAGTTTCTAACCAAAAGCTCTGGTGGTACTCCTAAATTTTCTACTTAATGATCTATTAATTCTTGGGCAAATTATGTCACTTCTAAGAGTCTCAGTTTTCTCATTTGAAAAATGGAGGTAACTATATTTGTCTTACCTACTTTGCAAGATTATTGTGAAGAACTCCATAATTCCCACATTATATTATTTTGAAATGTTATCATGTTATTATAGTTTTACTGTATGGTGATTTGGTTTTATATTTTTAAAAACAAAAAATATCTTTACAACTTGAAAAAACCTAGTATTCATTAAATGGGATCTTAAATGTTTCTTGACATCTCTAAAGCAAACTCAACATCAGTGAACAAAGATTTGTCACCATGTAGGAAATACAAGACTTATTATTTCAGGATCTAGAAATAATACTTAATGAGTAATCTGACTGTACATTAGTCGATCCGTGTCATATTTTGCAAGCATGTCTGTGTCAGCATTGTTTTCTGTCTCTATAGTCATAGAAAGAATCAGAAAATACTGAATGTCAGAATTAAAAGCCTCCTTAGACATAGATTAGCCAGATCTCCTTATACAGATGAGAAAAAACATTTGCTCAAGGTCGCTCCGCATGTTGTTTGGAAGGGAAATTCTACTTGACATATCATTATGGCCACAAGCTTTCATTGATGAAATAAAAAAAAAAGAAAGTGATGTCTAGAAAGGTCAAATAACTTGGTTAAGGTCACTTGGCTTGGCAATTCAAAGGGATACTCTATTTGACACTGTGTCATTAGGACCACAGAGGAATTTTTAACTTTCCAACTTTGCAATCAATTCAACTCATGATATGACCAGTGATTTTATGCATGAATGCCTTTGATCCTCCTCTCTGTAATATGCTGTCACTTATTTAATATCTAAATTTAAAGTTTGAGACTGTGATGTTCTATAAAAATTTAAAGGAGGGAATGGAAAGCTCAAAATCTGCCATCTGTAGAAAGACCACCTTGCCTATTAATTTTCTTTCACTTTGGGAAGTTATTATGGGATCTTCTGTGAGACATTTGAAGTCTCTTTCACTCTATTTTTAATTTTCAAAATTCCCCTCAAACTGTCAGTTTGTGATACATATGTGACAAATGACTTCCCCTACATGGGCCTTTGACAGGACTGTGTTTAGAGAATCATTCTATAGAAAGATAGAGTATGTCTATATGAACACTCCTTTTCCAAAAGGATGGAAGAGAGTTATTGGACAAGTACAAATCACAACCAAGAAAATGTCATGGACAGTATGGGCCTTGGGGTCATGAAGAGTTGCACGTGATTGCACAGTTGAACAACTGAACAACAGCAATAACAGCAAACATATCACAGCATCTGTAAAAGAAATTATTTACCAGTGACTTGCCATTTCCTTTCATACAATTATTTTTCACTGGCTCATCACCAATGAAGTGACCTGAGATTTAAGAAACACAGAGCTGCATGAAGTTGTCAGTCTCATTTTTTCTTCCAGCATCATCACTGCCCAGCAATAGGATAGAATCAAGACGACTGGTCATGATTTGAGATGCAGTGGATGACCTTCGTGTCTTAGATGTCCAACTAAGCTCTAAACACTCCAGAAAACCTCTTTCTCCTGTCTTCATGGCCACTGTTTTGATCCACCCATGCCTCCAGAGCAAGTCTGGGGTAGACATCCCATGACCTCATCATAGGGTTTGAGAAGCCTTGATTATCCTCAATCTGATTTAGCCTATTTGCTGAAATGGTTTACTGGGATGTGGCCATTGTGTATGCTTCAGCTTCCTGGAGCCACAGGTGAGAGTTAAGTGGATCAGTGGACACCAAAGGTGGAAAACATCTCAGTAAAGGATTCAGCATCCTTCACCCCACAGGTACTAGCCTTCTCGGAGCACATCACCCATCTGATGACCTGGGATTCTCCAGAGCAATGATCACAAAACAAGATCTATCCATTTTCCTGTGGATGGCAAATCTTTGAATATTATATGATTATAGACTATGAATATGTCATAAAAGAATCATCTGGGATCAGAGAGGTTCATTGGCTACAGGTCAGTTATCAAGTAGTGTTATTGTTTGTATAGTTATTGCTACTGCTTCTTTGGTTTTTGGTTATGATTATAATTGGTGTTATTTTCAATCCATATCATCTCATGAAGACCAAACTCCTTGAAAGAACTATAATATGTCTTAGTTGAAAGGTTGGCTATCTCAGTGAAATCACAATATTTTTGAGGTATTGAGACAATATTATTCATAATATGACCTTAATTCATAAATCCTATTATATAGACAGTCATCGAGCACCTATCATTCAGCCTTTGCTTGAACACTTTCCCTTCCACAAAATCCCTCTTCTCCTACAGTGAAAGGGATGTAAGCCAGTTCTCTTTATATAGCTCTTGTTGTGGAAGGTATTTTTTCAATTTTATTTTCACCATTTTATGTTAAATTTGTCTAAATTCCTATCTATATATCTGCAATCCAATCTCTAGGCTCAAGCAGAGAAAAAAAGATTTCTCTTTGGTAGTTATTCAAATTCTTAGGACATATAATGTATTCCCTTTATGAGTGTCCTTTTCATCAAGCTTAAGATTAGACTCCATCTAATACACACACATACACACATATACATATACTCCAACCAAAATATATAGGATAAATGGGAGGTACTTAACTAAAACATACTAAGGTGGGTGTGAAATCAAGAGCTTCACCATTCCAGTTATTTTCTTCTAAGCACTTCTTCTTATCAATGTTGATCCTAAAATAGGGTAACAAGAAGAAATGGTATAAATGAGATGAACAGTTTAGAGTCCTCTTCCTAATCTTGCATGTTAGTTTTCTTTTAAAAATAGGTTAACTTTCATTAGATTTCCTGGCTGCCTTATTATTCCATTGATTCACTGGGAGTTGGAAGGTAGAGGGAATTGCAATGAGAAAATATTTTCCAGATGTCAAAATAATCCAATCATTTCCTTCCCAATACTTTACTTCTATGATGATGAACTCAGTGGCAAGGTTTATTTTAAATGTTTATCTTAAATAAATGTTTTCTTGGTGTTGTTGTTATTGCTTTTCTTTGTACTTCAAAGGTCTATAATTTCATTGTTTTATCTAATCTATCCATTGAAGAAAATGGCAATACCTCTATGTCCAAGAATAAAAAAATGAAAATGTTCATAATAATATGCAAGTAGCATTTGTATAGGTCAGCTAGTTTGAACAGGGAATGAGGCCTTGAGTTAGGAAGACCTGAAGTCAAATCCAGGCACAGGTGCTTTAGCTGTATGATCCTGGGTTCATGAAGAGTTGGACATGATTAAAATAACTGAACAACCAAAAAGGATTTATGTAGCACTTTAAAGTTCCCAAGTACTTTACTTGCACAGTATCAATGTATCTTCACAACAACCACAGGAGGTAGGTGCTATTATTTATCCTTGTTTTACAAATGAAAAAAAAATGGAGGCAGAGAGAGTTTAAGTGCTTTTCCAAGGATCATATAGTAAATTAGTTGTAAAGTAAGTTTTAAATTCTTAAGTGCCTTATTTCAAGACGTCAATTTTGTCATATAAGAGTACAGATAGTATTATGAATTAATGTAATTTAAAAAAGACATTCAAAAACTAAAGCTCTTTTGGATACACTCTCTGAATTCACCCAGTTTGGTCCTCACATAATAGAAGTGTTTGTATTTAGATTCTTAAAGCCTTCTCAGTTAGAAGGAACCCATCTGAACTTAGGTTTCCCCTAGAATTAGCCTTCAAAAACAACATAAAGCTACAATGAGGCTTTATTAGAACCAATGGATTATCAATTTAGACCTGGAAGGGACTTTAGAGCTCATCTAATCCATCCTATTTCCTATTTTAGTAAATCTTAAAGATTGAAAAAGTGAATCTTAGAGAGTTTAGCTGAGTTACTATGTTTTCTCAGGTAGTATGTAGAAATTTTTATTGTATTCCTTAAATTAGGTCTCTATTAGCCGAAATGCAATTGATATATAACTTACTCATAAGTACTTACTCAGTTGAGATATACATTCCCTGAGGTGTATATGTGTAGGAATAAGGATATTAAAAATAATAAGAATTAGCAATTTATGATTACAAAGCATTTCCTAGAATTTATTTAAATTGATCCTCTGTCAAACCCTGTATGAAAAATAATCCCTGAGTGACTACCTCATTTTATTGATTTTGGCTCAATACAACTGCTGTCATGATATTCCAAAAGAACAAATCTGACCAACTCATCTCCCTGCTAGATAAATTTCAGTGGCTTCCTAATTTATTACATGATCAAATACAAATAAATCTGTTTCACCTTTATAATCCTTGACAATCTGGTTCCAATCTGTCTTTCAGATCTTATTATACACTACTCTCATTTATTCACTCTGCAATTAATCAAAACTCTCCTTTTTGCTGCTTCTCCACACAGTATTGCATTTCTCATCTCTTTTCTCGCATCTCCAAGCTTGTCCAGAATGAACTGCTTCAACTTCTACAATTTTTGGTTTTCTTCAAATTTCAGCTCATATGCCATTTCCTTTGTGAGCCCCTTCCTGACTCATACTAGATGTTTGTATATACCTGATTCTAAATTACCTTTGGTCCTCGGTCTTAATTCTGTACCTTTTCATTATTAGTCTCTCTGTCTCTCTGTCTTTCTTCTCTGTTTCTGTAAGTCTTTCTGTCTCTCTCTTACTCTCCTTTACACAAACACACACACACACACACACACACACATTCCAACCAATATATATACAGGATAAATGGGAGATATTTAACTTAAGAAGGCATTAGAACTAAGAGGTGGTAAGGAAAGGCTTCCTATAAAAGGTAGGGATTTGAGGAAAGTCAGGTCAGTCACTGATCCAAGCAGAAGGGAAACATTTCAGGAATGAGGAAAATGAGAATGAATACCAGGAGACAAAAGA
>JAJPUD010005319.1:41652-65705 GCA_023553655.1 Myrmecobius fasciatus
TAAAACTATATTATAAAGCAGCGGTCATCAAAACCGTTTGGTACTGGATAAGAAATAGAGCAGTGGATCAGTGGCACAGGATAGGTTATCAGGACAACCTAGGCATTAACCTTAACAATCTAGTGTTCGATAAACCCAAAGACCCCAGCTTTTGGGATAAATACTCTCTATTTGGCAAAAACTGCTGGGAAAATTGGAAACTAGTGTGGAAGAAATTAGGGCTTGACCCATACCTAACACCACATACCAAGATAAGATCTAAATGGGTTCATGATCTAGATATAAAGAGGGACTTTGTAAGCAAGTTAGAGGAACGTAATATAGTTTATCTCTCAGACCTGTGGAGGTGGAACAAATTTATGTCCAAAGAAGACTTGGAACTCCTAATTGAACACCAGATGGATAATTTTGACTATATTAAGTTAAAAAGTTTCTGTACAAACAAAACAAATGCAGACAAGATTAGGAGGGAAGCATCTAATTGGGAAATCACCTTTACATTTAATGGTTCTGATAAAGGCCTCATTTCTAAAATATATAGAGAATTGTCTCATATATATAAGAAATCAAGCCACTCTTCAATAGATAAGCTGTCAAGGGATATGAACAGACAATTTTCAGATGATGAAATTAAAACCATCTCTAGTCATATGAAAAGTTGCTCCAAATCACTATTGATCAGAGAAATGCAAATTAAGACAACTCTGAGATACCACTACACACCTGTCAGATTGGCTAAAATGACAGGAAAAATAACGATGAATGTTGGAGGGGATGTGGGAGGGCTGGGACACTAATACATTGTTGGTGGAACTGTGAACGGATCCAACCATTCTGGAGAGCAATTTGGAACTATGCTCAAAAAGTTGTCAAACTGTGCATACCCTTTGACCCAGCAGTGTTTCTACTGGGCCTATATCTTAAAGAGATCTTAGAGGAGGGAAAGGGACCCACATGTGCAAGAATGTTTGTGGCAACCCTTTTTGTAGTGGCTAGAAACTGGAAACTGAAGGGATGCCCATCAATTGGAGAGTGGCTGAATAAATTATGGTATATGAATGTTATGGAATATTATTGTTCTGTAAGAAACGACCAGCAGGACGATTTCAGAGAGGCCTAGAGAGACTTGCATGAACTGATGCTGAGTGAAACGAGCAGAACCAGGAGATCATCATGCACAGCAACAACACTATTACATGATGATCAATTCTGATGGACATGGCTCTCTGCAGTAAAGAATTGTTTCAAACCAGTTCCAGTTGTTCACTGAAGAAAACCATATACACCCAGAAAGAGGGACATGAAATATGGACCACAACGTAACATTTTCATGATCTCTATTGACATTTGCTTGCATTGTGTTGCCTTTCTCTGATTCTTTTTTTTTCTTGTAGATAGGATTTTTCTTGCACAACTTCTCAAGCATTTCAACATTATTAACATGTAGTGGACTTCCTGCCATCTAGGGGAAGGGAGGGGACTGGGGGTAAAATTTGTATTGGAAAGCTTTGTAAAGATCAATGTTGGGGAACTACCCATACATATGTTATACAAATAAAAAGCTTAAAATAAAAAAAATCAAAAAAAATCAAAAAAAAACTGAAAGATAGAGAAATCTAGGTATATTTCATCATCAATCTTCTAAATGAATCTAATTGTACTTTATTTTAATTCATTTCTTTGTCATTAATTAGTATAATCTACAAGTTACATACCACAAGTAAAATACAAGTTATTACATGCGAACAACTGATATATTATTGTGTCAAACTATTTTTATTCTTTTTTGTTTATGTAGATTTTTGGGGGTTGGGGGAATGGAATTTGAAGAGGAGACTAGACTAATGTTTTCATTAGCTTGAGAAGATGCTCATATATCCGATTGGTAAAATGCTTATATGGAAGTTTCTACCAGAGATACAAATCAACAGCTCATCTGCAAATTAACAGTCCTAGAGATTTCCATAGAGATTAAGAAATACCATAATTCTAGACAGATAGACTTTGAGAAGATCTGATTTCAAATTCTGCTTTGTCATTCTGGGCAAAACATTTAACATCTATTTGTTCTCAACTGTTTTGTCTCTAAAAGTGGGATGATAGCAGATCCTGTCTCATAGAGTTTGGGGAGTATAAAATGCAGTAATGTTGTAAAGAATTATATGAATGCTGGTTAACACTTATTATTGTTATCAATATTATCTTTATTATTAATTGTACAAATTCATAGCCAGAATGCATTAAAGGAAAGACTTAAGCCCAGATCTTCTTGACCATTATCCATCATACCATGTGGCCTCTTAGACTGATATTGATTGTTCATTAATAAGTTTTACTTATGAAATTATATAGAATAGCATTTTAAATGATCCTCTTGATTATTTCTTCCTAAACCTAATAGTCATTTTTTGCTTTTCTCTAGTGTCTTATAATGGCAAAACTTGTGGCATCATTTGCTTTTACAGCATCATCAGAGAAGTAGATTGTGTAAATATTACTCTCCTGTTCTACATATTTAGAAACTTAGGTTGAGAGAGAAGTGACTTTCTTAAGGTCACAGAATTATTTGAATACTAGATATATAATTGACAACCAAGATTTCTAAATACAACTCAGTAACTTAGTGTTCATATTTCTTTAGGAATTAAAAATATTGACAATGCTTATTGAAAAACTTTAATTAATTCAGCAGAAATTAAAGAGAAAAAACCCAAACCCAATAGCTTTTAAAAGGAGACCAATTAAATTACAATATCCTGGAGCAAATTGTAGCTTTATATACAGATGGGCATAAAGAAAATTGAATTCTACAACCCCTAGCACTAAATAAATGCTTTGGTAAAGTCTTTTTAAATGGCAAGAGATTATTAAACATAATTTTTGCCTGTAATCACAAATATGATTACTTTGAGTAGTTACAAAGAGTTTTCAGTTCCTCACTCTTTCTCTTCTCCATCCTCAGTCCTCTTGAATCCTCTTTCAGCTGCTATTATGTCCTTATTTTCTTCTTTCAAATGAGCTAGTATATATAAATCACTTTGCTAACTATAAAGCTCTATCTAAATGCTGGAAACCTAACATCCTATACCAAGATAAGATTAAAATGGGTTAATGATTTAGAACTAAAGAGTGATATTATTAGCAAATTAGAAGAACAAAGGATAGTCTGCCTCTCAGATCTGTGGAGAAGGAAGGAATTTGTGATCAAAGAACTAGAATATATTATTGAATATGAAATGTATAAAGTTTATTATATTAAATTAAATAATAAGAAGTAAACAGAATAGTATATAGCAGATGATACAGTGAAAGAGTTCTCCTATTGGGAGTGAGCTAGCTCAACTAAGAGAAGAGACCTTGATCTCAATCAAGGGCAACTTCTCTGAAGTTTCTAGTGTATCAATCTGGGAATAAAGACACGATTGAGGCTAAAATCCTCATGCTTTCACAGATTATTTTCTTTCAGCACTTAGAAGTAAATTGGCTTCATCCATCAACCCTCTCAATCTGGAAGGTAGAAACTAGAAGCACCCAAGGTGTTTCACAACTTGAAGAGAATTTGAAGACCATCTCAAAAAGAACTGAAGAGACTGAATAAAGCTCTCAATCTCATTAACTTCATTCTATGCTCTCTGGTATTTATCTCTACCTGTGAAGGTAGAGTACCATAATTTCGTCTTAGGGATTGAGGCTAAACATCTGACAAAAATTTACTAAACATTACATTGTATAAGATCCTGTCTCTGTGAAAAAGGTTATATCATATAGGAATTGCTCTTGATTTTATTGCGTTAGTGGTGTGTTTTAAATAAATGATAGTTTACTTCTGGCTTATCTTGCTACTTTATGATACCAAAGGAATGTTACTCTTTCTTTTAGATTTTCTGTCAAGCTACATAGTGTGGTCTGACTTTGAGTTAGGAAGGCATGAATATAAACTCTGTCTCAGCCTCTTATCAGTTGTATGACCCCAGACAAGTCACTTAAATCTATTTGTCTACCTGTCCACATCTGAAAAATGAGAAAATAGTAAGTAATATTTCTTATGGTTTCTGTGAGGATCCAATGAAGTAAAATATATAAAGTTCTTTCCCAATTGTAAAACACTTGATAAATTATATTATATTATTATCAGGGTAAACTTCAGTTGGCCCAGCCCCATGCTACACTACCAAATCTATTTCTTTGATTTTTAGGAAAAGTCACATTTCATTCAGCAGACTTTTAATGTATTCACTGCTATCTTCAGAGCTCTCTTGACAAGATTTTAGGGGTTTCATATGAACTTTTCAATCTATACTATCAGTTGCAGGACACACAAAATCTCTACTGTTTTTCAGTTTGGCTGGTATTGACCCTTAATTCCTCTCCACACCCTTCCATTAGTACTGTCAAGGAAGTATTTGATTCATTGTGGATACTCTTCCTGGTTATATTTATGGGTTGGATTTTGAAGCTGTTGTCATTAATATTGCTATTATTTTACAATGCACCATGTTATAGTAGATAACGATCTTAATTTAGAAAACGGAAAACTTATGTTCAGTTCTTTCTTTCACACATACTCATTGTATTATTCTCAGTGACAGTGTTAAGTAACCCAAGAAACACTGTGAGACTATCAATTACACATGAGATATAAAGCTACCACAGTGGGAGGAGTGTCCAGTATGAGAGACTCTTATTCTACTGGAGCACAAGTATAGAGTAAAAAAAAAATAAAATCATACATAAACAGAAAGGAGAGTATTTTTGGCATAAATGAATAGACTAATAATAATCTGAATATAAATTTAATTCTCTCTTGATATGGAAGCAGGAATAAAGCAAACAAATAATGAACCAATTAGAAGGTGTTTAGAAAACATTGCTTTGGTGATTTTGAAAATGCACTATGGCCAAGCCCATCTGTTCATCTGCAGTTAAGGAAACTCAGATGGGATGGGAGTGGGCAGCTTTCTTCACATGAACCTTATTTTAAATAGGTTTTATTGCTCATCTAGTTTTCTTCCTTTGTATTACTCCTAGTGTCATCTCAGCAGCCTTGTTCCTTTAACTGTCTCTGTCATTTTAAGTTCAAAATTTATAAACCATGGTTTGATGACAAAAAGAAAAAGACATTGTTTCATTTTGCTTTTTTATTATAAAATATATTAAGAACTCATCATTTGACTGTTAGAAATATGGGTCAATTGTACATAAATGTAAATTTAACAAAAGAGGTTGATGCAACTTAAAAATGCTAGAGGCGAGGTTGGATTCAGGTTAATTGAGCCAAAGTGTCCTGTGTATTACTTGACAGAAGTATCAAATGTGCTATGAATAATAAAACTATGTTGTAGTAAAATTAATGATCACATGGAAGGAAACACAGTACATTGAAAAGAATTGAAATCAGAAACCTTGAATTTGACTCCTAATTCCCGTAGGACTGCACTATGGTCACCATCAAGTTCTCCAATATTTTAAGCCTTAGAAGGCATATCTGTAAAAAAGAGGATGGCAATACTTACACTCTATGTCACACAGGGTTTTTGTGAGGAACATATTTCATAAACCAAAAACTTTTTATTGTTCTTATTGCTTTTCTTTGTTTTTGCTGTTTTTAATATCACCTTCATTTTTTGATATGTCCTTACCTCTTTCTCTATTCAGGGAATCATCCCTTTATACAACTACAGAGAGACAGAGAGACAGAGACAGAAAGAGACATACAGAGAGAAAGGAAAATAACAAAGCAAATTACCAAAATAATGCATATGTAAATATGCATTCAATGTCTCTCAAATAGAATAACACACTTGTAAAAGTAGAGGAGTAAAAAAAAAAAAGAAAAAAAATAAAAACCTTCCTTTTTTTCCATTTGTACTCTTATGAACATTTTGTCAAGAATTTTCCTGGCTTTGCTTATTTATTCTTTACGCATGTATCTCTCCTTACTTATATGAACACAATAGGTGTGGGTGAACATATATTGAATACTATTTCCCAGGCACTGTGTTTAGTGCTGGAGATAGAAATAAAAGTGTTTCACTCTTCCATCTTAAAGAACTTATATTCAATTTGGATGAGATTATAACTCTAAGAAAGAGCAGACAGACAAATGGCAAAAATCCAGATGTGCTGGAGCCAGTTTAAACCAAGAATGCATAGTTAAGATTTTAATGAGCATTACATCTTAACAATTGCCAAAGGTTATGAATTTGAGCTTGATTTATTGTATTCTTCATTATATCTGCTTGAGAAAATGTTAATAGCTTTTAAGTACATAACTATATTCTTTTTGGATAAAGTTGTCAAATTTTTATCCATTCATTCCAAACAAATTTGTAAATTCCCAAGGATCCAGAAGACAGAGTTACAGAACAGAGAATAAGGTATTAGGGTCCAGTGGTTTACCATCTTATCAGAAATATTGTTGTTGGTGACCTTGGTGACCCTCTGCTCATTCATTAATTTTAATCAACTCAAGAAGCATTTATTAACTGCATACTATGTTCAAATAACTGTCAAAAGTCATGTTCCTAGCAATGATACTTGAGAAGGAGGTAGTAGATCAGAGGTTGAAGTAGAGCAGAGAAATCTGGGTTGATTACATTGGGGGTTGACATGGTTCTGACATATGGGAAGAAAATAGTCCCTGTGGAGTTTCCCATGATGCCTATTACTTCTAATGTACCACCCAATATACAAAATGTATCCAACTAAATGTATACTATTATATCGTGTATTCATTATATTCATAATTTCTTCTCAGAAAGTAATACTCCATCAAATTTGTGGATGACAATCTGTGTCAACATTCTCTGATCGATGCAAAGCATAAATTTCTACGAAAATATGAATAACAATAGCAGCAGGAAAAATAAAATCTTTAATCCTTCAACATTTTCAAACTGCATGTTTCCTTGATTCATATTAAACAGGTGGAATGACAAAAATGCTTCCAAATGAGAAAAAATGTAAAAAAAGCTACAGCAACATTTATCACTTGTTCTCATTTATAATACAATCCCTAGTAGAAGTAATTTCTTTTCTAAGACAGTCAAAACCCCTAGATAGAAAAAAATGGATCAATGGAATGGACCTAAGAACCCAGTGTATCTTTTCAAAGGCCTTTGTATTTCATTATTCTACTATATAAGTACAAGACATAAAACCACATGTATGCTACATGCATACTATTACATCTTTTATTCATTATAGTCAGTATTTCTCATGGTTTAGTAATATCCCATTAAATTCATGTATGATAATTTGTGTCACTATCCCCAAATGAATGCAAACCATAAACTTAAAAAGAAATGAAAGTAGCAACGGCAGCAGCAGCAATGTAAATTTTCAAGGAGCATAAATTCCTTCACTCCACTCTTCAAGGGTAGCTTGGCCTCAAACTGAAGCCCCAGGATTTGTGTCCTTACTGCTCATTGGAAGCAACACTAGTGTGAATTCAACATTTTATAAATGGTGTACCCAGGATATTTTGTTAAAGTGACTATTTATTGAATACTCAGTTTTAAAGGAATTATTTATATTCTTTAAATGAAATCAACTTAAACTTAATGAAAGAGTTAAAATGCATAAAAAACTTTATTTTAAAAGGCCAACTTAAAATTAAGACATAAGATATCAGATGGGAGAAGGGGAAGTAAAGTACTAGGACTTGCCAGGAAACACCTTGTACTCATATCTATGAGAGTTAAATGACAAATGATTAGCCAACAAACATTTATTAATAGTTTACTGTACATCAGGTGCTATTATATGCCAGAAATAAAAAAGAGAGACAAAACACATCCTGCTTTTAAGGAACTTATAATTTCACCCCAGAGACAATAGGAAAACTAGGCAAACTCCTTTGTTCAAAATTCCATCTTTCCTCCTTTCCATTTATCTTCATTCCCTCCCTTCTTCCCTTCCTTTATTCCTTCCTTCTTTTCTTCTTCTCCTCACTCCTTGTTTCCTTTCTTATGCTCTTACTTTTTCTCTTACTCTCTTTATGACTTAATCAAAAAGCATTTATTAACTGCAGAATATGTATAGATATATGGAAAGGTTATCTAAAAGGAAAGAAATTAATGACAGGAAGTGTTGAAGTTAACATATGAGGTTAAAGAACACTGGACAATAGTCGTGAGACCAAACTTTGTTCTAGTGTGAAACTAACAATGTAGTATTGAAGAAAAAATATCTTTCTGTCTTTGAACCTCATTTTTTCCATCTAAAATATAAAAGTTTGCACAAGATGACTTCTGATTATGGCTCCTTCTGACTTTAACATTCTATGATAGCATATTTTATGTTTCAAGTCCCCTTCCAGATGTAGGTGCTTTAGTATAAAACTATTTCTGTTTAACTAGTCTTTAAAAATTGGCTAATGACAAGTTATGGAGGCATTATTATATTGAAAAGATATTTTAAAGTCTGAGTAATTGTATTCAAACCATACATTTGATTTTTGTTTCTTATATGACCTTCTTATATGGAAACCTCAGTTTCCTCATATGTAATAAGATTAGACTAGATAACTGCTAAGGTCTGTTGCAGATCTATTATTCTTGGTATATTATTTCATGAAGGTAAATGATTTACAGTAAACTTTGTTGGCTGAATCAACTAATCAAAGCCATCAAGAAAGTTTTCTTTTTTTGCTTAGTTTTTGAACTTTAGAAAAGAGAGCCAAATGTCAAGAAAACAATTTGAGATGGGATCCAATCCAAATCAAATTCTGGCTACAGTCTGATGCCCAATCTCTTACACTTTTCACATCTGCAATTCTATATAGATATTTTGGTACTTTGATATATTCATTATTTCCCTATAGATTCTCTTAGCACTGTTACAAGTCACAAGCCATCCCAGTCATCTTATTGAAAAAAATTCTTGCTATGTCTTATAAAGAGAATTACAGAATTTCAAAGTAGCATCTTAGTAGGCAGCTTAGTAGATGTTGTTTCCAATACATACCTGACAAGATTCCATTTTATAATGTGTCTTTAAGCCCATTGCTAAGATTATCATGGCAGAAGAATTAGAACAGAGCTCCAGTACTTAAAGCAATAGACTTTTTTATCTGATATGTTTGAGAAAAAACTCCAAAATGAAGGTCACATATATAGTCCAAGCCCACCAATGTCTCACATTGTGTTTAGGAGTAAAACTTCCAAACTATAACATTCCATGCCCTATCTCAAAGTGAGGCTGGGACAAAAATGTAATATTCTAAATAAGTTCTAGGATGTTATAATAAAGGAATATAATCAAGGATATCACCAGGGAATTTGGGTGATGATGGTTTTCTGTTCATGGCAAGAAAAAGTTCTAGGACTATTGTTTTAAAGCTTTAATGCTTATTCTTCAGCTTGGAAGACATTATTTTCCTCAGTCAGAGACACTAAGGTGAATTATTGGGAAAAGTAGAGCTCTGTTTGTTTCTTACAGCTAGGTCAAAGGCAGAGAACTTCCATTCAGATAACAAATTGAAGGGAATATTCTAATTAAAAATCCTTCCAGATGGGGAGATGATGGGAGGAGGGAATGATTTCAGAAAACAACAGAGCAAAAGGCAGGGATGATCAGAAAATAAGAATGGAAAGAGTAATATATTCCCCCAAATCTCTTGGATAGTGAAAAGATTCAACTAGCATTATCAACAACAAAGTTTTTTTTTCTTCTGTCAAACTAACATAGCAAAAGTATTCTTCTAACTGTTCTTGATCACCCTGAATTAAGGAGATCCCACATAATATTTAATGAGGTGGTCCTTTCCACTATTGTAATTTTAATTAGTTTTAATTGTTGGGCACTTTCTCTCTTTAAAACTAAATTTTTCTCCTTGAAACTTCCACTTTACTCCTATTTCTTTCTTTCTTCTGGATCAAAGTAAAACTAGAAACCCACATGAGAGCCTTTCCAATATTTGATGGTGCATTTTAATTTACTCCCTTAATTTTGAATCTTCTTCAGAACAATTACATCCAGTTCTTTCACAATATTCTCACATGGCATGAACAAAATTTCCTTTACTATGTAAATTTATTATTCTTTCTGGTTCATCAAAGTGAAAAAAAAAATTGAAACCAAGGAGTCACAATAAGGATTACCCAGTATATAGCCACTTCCACCTTAAAGGATTGAAGGGCCTGGAATCTGATATTCCAAAAGGCAAAGGAACTTGGAATGCAGCCAAGAATAAACTACCCCACTAAATTGAGAATTATTTTTCAGGTAAGAAAATGGACACTCAACGAAACAGGTGAATTCCATTTATTTCTGATGAAAAGACCAGAGCTGAACAACAATTTTGACCTCTAAATATAGAACTGAAGACAAGTATGAAAAGGTAGAACTGTATCTATGTTATGGGTATACATAGTGAGTACATATATAATTTGATTTTACTGTTATGACATAAAAAAGAAACAGAGAAGGAAATGCTTATTGAAAATACTCCATCAAACACGTTCTGAAAGAGATCCCATAAGGAAAATCCCAAGCAACATTCTTGCGAAACTCCAGATCTACAATCTCAAGAAAACAAAATACTGCAAGCTGCCAGACAAAAACAATTTGGATATCAAAGAGGAACAGTTAGGATTACTCAGGATCTGTCAGCATCTATAATAAAGGATCAGAGGGCCTACAATACTATATTGGGAAGGCAAAGGGCCAATGTTACAACCAAAAATTAACTACCCAGGAAAGTTTAGCATTGTCTTTCAGGGGAGTCTATGAAGTTTCAATGAAGTAAGAGACTTTCAATCATTTCTATTGAAATAAACAGAGCTAAAAAGAAATTTTAATCTACAAACACAGGACTCAATAGAAGTACAGACAGATAGACAAGGGAAAATATATCTATATCTATCTATCTAATTTAAAGGTTAAACTTTCTGTAACTCTTGATAACTGTATCTGTCACTGGGACAGATAGATGTGGGCCTTACATGGACAAAGAATATGATCTTGAACGGACTCTGATGTTATGACATCAAAGAAAAAAGCATTGAAGAGTGGAAAAAGGTCTATTCTAAATAAAGAGTTAAGGGGAGGTATAATGGGACAATTAGTTCACATGAAGAGATACAAACGACCTATTGCAATCAAGGAAAAGAAGGGAGGGATATGAACATTGTCTGAAGCTTGTTTCAATTATTTTGGCTCTAAGAGGGAATCACTTGTTCATTCAATTTTATAAAAAATTATCTAACCCTATAAAGAAGTAGGAGGGAAAAAAAAGGGAGGGACAAGATAGAAAGGAGGAGAGAAAAACTAGGATAAAAGGTAAGAGAAGTGGGGAAGGGGTGATAGAAAAGGTACTGGGTTGGGTGGATAAAAAAACACAAAACTAAGGACAGAGTGAAAAGTTATAATAAAAGTACATTCAGGGGAGAAAATAAGATGGAGGGAAATACAGAGCTCATAATCATAACCGTTAATGGGATGAACACTCATAAAACAGAAGCAAATAGCAGAGTGGATTTAAAAACAGAATCCTACAATATATTGTTTACAAGAAACACATTTTATCCAGAAAGACATGTACATCAAAAAGTTAAAAGAATGGAATAGAATTTATTATGCTCCAGCTTAAGAAAAATAAAGTAGGGGTTAGCAATTTTGATCTCAGATAAAGAAAAAGTAAAAATAGATCTTACTAAAGGAGAAAAAGAAGGGTACAATAAATCATGAAGTAATAATAACCCTAAATGCACATCAAGTGGGAGAGCAGGCAAATTCCTAAAGAAGATTTTAAGCCAGTTACAAGAAGAAATAGACAGTAAAACTATACTAGTGGGTGACCTCAACAATTACTTTTCAGAATCAGACAAATGTAATCACAAAATAAACAAGAAAGAAATTAGGAAGCTTAATAGGATTCTAGAAAACTTAGATATGACATACCTCTGGAGAAAAGGAGAAAGGAATACACCTTTTCCTCAGCAATACATGGTACTTATACAAAAATGGACCATGTATTAGGGAATAAAAATTTCACAGCCAAATGAAGAAAGGCAGAAATACCAAATGCTTCCTTTTCAGACCTCAGTGCATAAAAAGTATGTTCAATAAAGGGTCAAGGAAAGATAGACTAAAAACCAATTGGAAATTAAATAATCTAATTCTAAAGAATGAGTCAAAGAACATAGAAACAATTCATAATTTCATCAAAGAGAATGACAATAATGAGACAAAATACCTAACCCTATGGGATGCAGCCAAGCAGTTTTTAGGGGAAAATCTATATCTCTAAATAGCTACACGAATAAAATAAAGAAAGAAGAGATCAATAAATTAGGCATGCAACAAAAAAAGCTAGACAAAGAATAAATTAAAACCCCTCAAATAAATACCAAATTAGAAAGTCTGGAACTCAAAGGAGAGATTAATAAAATTGAAACTAAGAACACTATTGAACTAATAAGCAAATTAAGAGTTTCTTTTCTTTTTAAAAAGCAACAAAATAGATAAATCTTTAGCTAATTTTATCTGAAAAAGGAAAAAAAAACCAAATCACCAGCATCAAAAATGAAAAGGGTGAACTTACCATTAATGAAAAAGGAATTAAAGCAAAAATGGAAGGTATTTTGCACAACTATATGGCAGCAAGTCTGAAAATCTAACTGAAATAAAAGAATATTTACAGTAATATAAATTGCCTTGGTAACAGAAGAGGAAATATATTACTTAAAAAGTCCCATTTTAGAAACAGAAATTGAAGATGTCATTAATATATTCCCTAAGAAAAAAATCTCCAAGACCAGATGTATTCACAATTGAATTCTACCAAACATTTAAATAATAATTAATTCCAATACTATGTAAACTATTTGGAAAAATAGGTAAAGACGAAATATTGCCAAATTCTTGCTATGATACAAATATGGCACTGACATCTAAACCAGGAAGATCCAAAACAGATAAAGAAAATTCTCCTTGAATTAGAAGAGTTTGATCATTTCTAAAGGTCTCAAATTGTAAGCTAGTACTTTTTGAGAGATTTTTAAAGGTGGGTTCCAAATGAGAAATAGGTTGTTCTAAATGATACAGAATCTATACAGTAGAGTGTTAGATTTCAAGTCAGAAAATCTGGGATTGAAATCCTGTCTTATTATGATGTGACTTATTAATGATGTGACCATGGGCATGATATAACTTCTTAGAGCATCAGTTTCATTATGTGTAAAATAGAGACAGCAGTATTATTTACTGCAAAGGCTTATATTTTGATCAAATGAATTATTCCTTAAAAACATTTTACAAAACAATTTACTATGTAAATATCAGCTATCATAGTTATCACTGAGAAAAGGATACATAGGAAAGTAAGAGTTGAGAAATGGATTTTAAGGATGTGAGGTGATATTATCAGGAACATGGATCAGAGGAGGGATCTCAGTGCTAAAGAGTGGGTACCCAAAATAGGATGGAGATTAGGAAAAGGACAAAGCCTGCTTTTCCAATTTTGCTAATAGCCAAATTAGAGCATCTGTAATGAGTTGTTCAAGTGCTATGGGATACTGAATGTTTCTACGTTTCACTTCATGGCCATTCTCAGAAATCATCTTTCTTCCTGGCTCCCCAGTGACCTCTGCATCAGATTGCATTTGCCCAACAGTGCAAAGCAATGTTGGATGACACAGCTAATGTTATGTGACTGCCCTAACACAAACCAATGGGATGTATCCAGATGGAGTAGCATGGATGGTGACAACGTCACTCCTGGGACAATCACACAGTTAAGCTGCAAATGGGCCTTGTGTTGGCCAACCTTCCTGGGAACAGAGTGTTCTGTGAACTGTGGAAGGCTAGCACAGCCAAATGGAGCTATTTCTCAGTGCTAAGCTATCTCTGCTACCCAGATAGGAAGGTATCCACACAAAAAGAGAATAAATAGATCTGAAACCATCTAAACAAGCCTCTGCCTACTGATTTTTCCACATATGCTTCTGAGCTAAAAATTGTTAACCATTAAGAAAGGAAGGTTTTAATTATTCTTGTGGAGAGGGAAAGTGAAGTACCTTTTGGGGTTCATGTAGCACTGGTTGTAAGGTAAAACGTATCAATAAAATCATTCTCAATCTTAGACATAATCAGGATTTCAATAAAGAAAAAATAACATATTAAAGGAGGAAGGGGAAAAAGACTAGTTTAGATGAATCAGAAAATACATGAATGCTCTGGGAAAAATTACCACATACAATACACGGTTTAAAATATATAACTATGAAGATTCCTTTTAGCTCTTAGGTGCTAATATATTTTTGTGGAGGCATCTTTTTTTTCATTTGTTCCAGAAATATGATTTTAGCTATGTAAGAAAATTCTGGCATGATAATTTCTCATCCCGAAGCAGATAGACAACTAATCTGTGTTTTATAGTCTCAAGGAATTGTCTTGGATGCCAGAAGGAAAACAACTTGCTCGGGGTAACATTAGCAGAGTGTCTCAGGTGTAGGTCTTCTTAGTTCTGGAAGCTTAACCTCTCTCCACTGGCATAGTGGCTCCAAGTCAATGATGATACGGGAATTAGACTCAAGTCCTCTGATTCAAATTCCAGGGATCTTTTCAGTATACTATGCTGCTTCATATTCTATTTTTCTCTGTTCAGACAATATCTAGATAGCTCTGTAAAGATATGGATATGTATTTTAATTAGGTAATGACAAACTAGAACATATCTAGACTTAGAAGGCTAACATGCAGAGATACTCCACAGACATGAAATATGATCATCAGTTGATGGGAATGCTGAATATTTAATTCAGAAAAGACTGGGATGTGTAGTGAAAGAACTGTTTTTATGGGCATTCATGTGGAAGAATGCTTAAAATAATTTTGCTGAACTTAAGTGGCAGAATGAGGAGCAATTTTGAAAGACTTACAAAAAGAGATTTCAGTTCAATACAAAAAACCCTCAAAATTAGTAATATCTAATAGTTAACAGAATATTTTAAGTGGCATTAAGTTTCCCCTCAGAGGCTAAATGACTGCATATTGATGATATTGTAGTGGAAATTATGGGCTAGTACAGATTATATAAACTTGATCTCTATATTCCTTAAAAGTTTGAGTATTTGTATTATTGGCCTTTTTATTTCAAGGCCAAGTAGCATGTGAATATAGTAAAGCAACTATGTGCTAATCGTAATATCATATCAACATTTAAAAAAATAAAAAAATACACACCCAATTCCATCTGGAGTAATCAAAAGAAATGCCACAAGCCCCCTTTACATTCATTTCCTAAAGGGAAAACAGAAGAAAGAACATAGACCCTATTATTCCTATTTTAAATGAGAAACATTGACCTCAAAGACCTCCAAAAGACAATCTTAAAGAAAATGAATAAGATTAAAAAGCAAAGCAGCATAGTAAACCAAAACAGAATGAATTTCAGTTCATTGCATGTGGAAACAGCTGAGTCATAGTAAAATAGCTAACAAGGACATAAATCATCTAATGCAGAACCCCACCTTAAAAAAGAAATATTACCTATAACCTACTGGGAAAATGTTATTTTAACTGATCATTATATATTGTTATATGAAGTCTTGTTATCATCATTGTAGTTGCTTTCCTTTAACTTTCCTTAGCTTCACAATGTGCTTCCTAAATTGTTATCCCTAATTTTAACATTGAATTCCAGATGTGATTTAACCAGAGGCAAAGAGAATTATCATCTCTCATTCTGATACTGATTCATTTAATAAAAATCTAATAATTTTATTAAGCAGCAAAGTAGAATGAATATGTTGGTGTGTGGTAATAACACATATTTACAAAGGTATGTAAACCTTTCCCAATTTTTACTTTGTATACTTGAGTGACAAAAGTACCTGACAGGATAAGTCATTTCTCAGAGCTCTGATTTATTTTGAATTTTAAGGAACTTGTGTAAAAGAGACTTTTCTAGAGAAGGTACAAAGAGAAGTCCAGCTCAAAGCTACATGACAAAATCAAGAAGGAAGAGATAGTACTATGTTGATCTACCCATTAGAGAAAAAGGATGGGACATGACACTTGATGAAAAAAAAAACGTAGGAGATGATTTATCTAACTATGAACTATCATTTGTCTTTGAACAA
This sequence comes from Myrmecobius fasciatus, assembly GCA_023553655.1. Lineage (NCBI taxonomy): Eukaryota > Metazoa > Chordata > Mammalia > Dasyuromorphia > Myrmecobiidae > Myrmecobius > Myrmecobius fasciatus. The sequence continues at coordinate 57,741 of JAJPUD010005319.1, forward strand.
TTTATTAGAAATAAGGTCCTGTGTGATCCCCTGTATTCATGATTGATAATATTGCGCTTTACTTCTTCATGTATTTTATATATAGTCTCCACTGGAAAGAAATCACTTCAAGGCTCAAAGTCATTGACTCTTGGATGACTAAATAATGACTGGCTACTGGTGTTCTGATATTTGCATTAGTATGCAATATTACACATAATAAAATATCATGCATTATGGTTGCAATATTATGACACAGGAGTGTGAGAATGCTACTATTATGTGTAATAAGGGGGAATAGAACAGAATATGTACATAGACATTTCTGAAGGTGGAGGCACAATTTCAGGTCTCTTGTTGAAGGATTTGTGTAAAGAAGGGCTCTTGCTTTCTCATTATAGAACATTTTTTTCAAAATGATTTTTTTTTATCAAAGAGTTCTGAAAAGGATTCCTTTCTAAAATATTTATAGAATTGACTCATATGCATAAGAATTCAAGCCATTTTCCAATTGATATATGGTCAAAGGATATGGAAAGACAATTTTCAGATGAAATATTTGTAGTCATATGAAAAAATGCTTAGATAAATGCAAATTAATGCAACTCTGAGTACCAATACTTACTTCTCAGATTAGGTAAGATGACAGTAAAAGATAATTAAGAATGTGGGAGGGGATGTGAAAAAACTGGGACACTAATATGTTGTTGGTAAAATGCTGAACTAATATAACCATTCTGAAGACCAATTTGGAAATATGCCAAAAGAGCTATCAAACAATGCTTACCCTTTGATCCAGCAGTGTCTCTACACAGCCTATATCCCAAAGAGATTATAAAAAGGGAAAAGGACCCACATGTGCAAAAATATTTGTAGTGGCCTGTTTTGCAATGGCTAGAAACTGGAAACTGACTGAATTCCCATATGAATGGCTGAATAAGTTATGGCATATGACTGTAATGGGATATTATTGTTCTATAAAAATGTATTGGCAGGGTGATTTCAGAAAAATCTGGAAAGACTTACATGAACTATGCTAAGTGAAGTGAGTAGAACCAGGAGAGCATTGTTCACCGCAAGATTATATGATGATCAGTTCTGATGGATGGGGCTGAAAATTGTTTATTCATGACCTTTGACCATTTTATCAATTGGAGAATGCTTGAATTCTTACACATTTGAGTCAATTCTCTATATATTTTAGAAATGAATCCTTTATCAGAACTCTTGAATGCCAATTTTTTTTTACAGTTTATTGCTTCCCTGTCTGCATTGGTTTTCTTTGTACAAAACCTTTGTAACTTAATATAATCAAAATTAGACATTTTTGATTTAAAAAATGTACTCAAGTTCTTCTTTGGCAACAAATTCCTTCCTTCACAGATCTGAGAGGAAAACTATCCTTTGTTCTTCTAATTTGTTTATAATATTACTCTTCATTTCTAAATCATAAACCCATTTCAATCTTATCTTGGTATAGGTATTAGGTGTGGATCAATGCCTAGTTTCTGCCACACTAATTTCCGAATTTTTCAACAGTTTTTGACAAATAGTGAGTTATTATTGCAAAAGCTGGGGTCTTTGGGTTTGTCAAATACTACATTACTGTAATAGTTGAGTAATTTGTCCTGTAAACCTAATCTATTTTACTGATTGACTACTCTATTTCTTAGCCAGTGCCAAATGGTTTTGATGAGGGCTACTTTATAATATAGTTTTAGGTCTGATATAGCTAGCCAACATCATTTGCATTTTGATTCATTAATTCCCTTGAAATTCTTGACCTTTTGTTCTTTCAGATGAATTTTGTTATTATTTTTTTTTCTAGCTCTGTCAAGTAATTTCTTGGGAATTTGATTGTATGGTACTGAATAAGTAGGTTAATTTAGATAGTATTGTCATTTTTATTATATTTATTATACTATCTCAGCCTAACCATGAGCACTAGATATTTTCCCAAGAGATTATATATGACTTTATTTGTGTGGAAACTGTTTTGTAATTGTGTTCATAGAGTTCTTGACTTTGTCTTTGCAAAGATACCCTCAAATACTTTATATTATCTACAGTTATTTTAAATGGAATTTCTCTTTGTATCTTTTGTTGCTGAACTTTATTGATAATATATAAAAATGCTGATGATCCTGCAATTTGCTAAAGTTGCGAATTATTTCTAATAGTTTTTTAGTTGATCCTTTAAGATTTTCTAAGTACACCATCATATCAACTCCAAAGAGTGATACTTTAGTTTCCTCCTTACCTATTCTAATTTCTTTAATCTTTTTTTTTTTACTCATTGCCAAACCTAACATTTCTAATACAATATTGAATAGTAATGGTGATAATGGGCTGCCTTGTTTTACCTCTCATGTTACTGGGAATAGTTCTAGTTTATCTCCATTACATCTGATATTTGCTGATGACTTTAAATAGATGCTATTGATCATTTTAACCAAGACTCCATTCATTCCTATACTCTCTTATGTTTTAATAAGAATGGTTGTTGGATTTTGTCAAATGATTTTTCTGTATCTATTGAGATAATCATATGGTTTTTGGTTTTCAGGAAGTCCAATAATCCTTAGATTGTCTCTGCTAGATCTGTTTTTCAAATCAGTTGTTTTTCCAATGAGGTATTTTACATTTTCTTCAGTTTTTTTCTTTTATTTGTTTTTTTATTGATTCTTTATGTCTCATTGAATCACACATTTCCATTTGTTCATTTCTAATTTTTAGTTAATTATTTTCTTCAATTACTTTTTTTAACTCCTTTTATATTTGACCAATTGAAATACCAAATGAGTTTTTTGCTCAATGGATTTTTTTCCACTTCACATATTCTATTTTTCAAGGAGTTGTTTTTTTTTTCTATTTTGTCAAGTCTATTTTGTCTTGAGTTATATGCTTTTACCATTTTATCAAATCTATTTTGTAAGCAGTTATTTGTTTTTTTCCATTTCACTTAGGAATTTTCTTCATATTATTTCTGTATTTCCTTTTCCACAACCTTCTTGCAAAATTATCATTTCCTTTCCCCATTTTTCTTCTAAGTCTCTTTTAAGCTACTTTTTGAATTCTTTAAAAAGAGCTTTGTGAGATGGAACAAATTCATATCAACTTTTGGGGCTTCCTCTGGAGATGATCTGCTTTTGGTGTCCTCTGTGTTTGAAACCTGTTCTTCTCTTTCTCCATAAAAACTATCTATGGTCAATGTTCTTTTGCTTTTTTTGCTCATTAAAAAAAAAAAAAAAAAAGTTGAGGTCTGCTTTTAGGGCAAATGGGAGATTATCCAACCTTCCTCTACAGGTCACAGTGGCTGTGCTAGGTCAATGCTGACAAACTTCCAGTTCTGGGTGAGTGGAGCCAGCCTCCATTTCCTCAGCTGTCAAATGGGGATGATAATAGTAAGAGTACCCAATACTTCAGGTTGTTATAAAGATAAAATGAAATAATATTTATAAAGTGCCAAGCTGGTGCTTATAATTTTTCCTTTATTTTCTTCCTTTCTGCTAGGATTTGGAATATCCATCTGGTGAATGAAAACTTTAAGGTTTCTTCTAGCCCTAAAAATTAATCATCTTTTGAAGGCACAGTTATATATATAACTTTAAAAATTGCAGAATGATTTATATATTTTTGTCTCACTTGGTACTTACAATACTTTTGTTTAGTATTTCCTACAGGAATAATTAAACACAACTAAAGAAGTTTGAAGCACAATGCTTCTAATGTGCAATTTTTGTACAACTGTAATTATTGCCCTATGTCATTGCCTAAAGAATACTGGATTTAGGATAGGAGAGGTGATTCTGACTCTAGATCTTCTGAGTGCTGCTTTTTATCTCTTGATTTATGTATCCCAAAGGGAATGTGGAAAAAACAGGTGGAACAGATTTCCTTTAATGCAAGCAAAGACCAATTGCCACCTCTTCTACCAACCTAATCAACAATGGCAACTTTGAGAACTTCCAGTGCAAAAAGTGTTGTGCCTGTCCCTTAAGGGAAAAAGAAAAGGAAACTCTATAGAAAGTGGGATTTCTTTCTGTTGTGTAGGTTCAGATCCCATCTCCTTACTGTACTGTTTTCTGCCTAATTGCCAGCTTTGGAAGGGAAATGCAGCAGTGTAACAGGAACTTTCCTAAGTCAATTTGACTTTATGCCTTTTATATCATGTTTGTTTACTGCATCTGCAATCTATTTTAGGAAAAGAAGTGGCATCTGCTACTGAAAGATAAATATTCTCACAATTGATGCCCTATATGCCCCATATATGCCAGTAATTCTGAACCTCTCAAGGTAGTCCACCATATCCTATTCTTCATCTTTCTCAATCTTTTTAACCCAAAGTTCCATCTAATTCCCACCTTCCCCTTTCATTCTTCTCTTTAGAATGTTTATTTCATAGGCAACAAACTTATTTTGATCCTAAGAATTTTCTTTTTTCTATCTTTCAATTTTCTAGTTGTTAGTTAAATCTTTCTTCTGCTTACATAACCTCTCTGGTCAACCTTTTCAGTACTGACTACATTGACGCATTCTCTTTGCCTCACTGGTCAAGGCTAGGTAATTAGAATTCTCATTGATTCATATTACTGATTGAACGTTTTCTCCCTACCTCTATCATTCCATAAATCTCTCCTTGTAACTCATACTATTCATAATCATATTATAATCCATTCAAATTCCACCTAGCAGATATCTATAGCTTTTCAGGTGATTTTTCTTCCTTTTTCAATAAGTTTGATACATGGCTCACAATCTTTCATACCTCCCTAATTCCTGCTCTCAACTCAGAGACATACATATTTAACAACATATATTTAACATAAGTATTAAATCTCCCTCAAACATCAGAACCATTCACTCAATTTTTCAATCCAATTACTTCCTATGACCTATCCCTCAACTCCATCATACAAAAAATGGTCATGACATTGATCTTGCAGTCACCCAGAAATGTACTCTCCATATTTGAGTTTCAAAATGTCCTTTCTTTACCATGATCTATTAATTTCCCACCATTACCTCACCTTTGCTTTAGGAAACTATATTCTTCATTCATATTGTGACCTCAAATACTTTGATTCTTCAATTATTTATCAGCTCATCTCCTGTTCATTATTTATTCTCTCTCTTTTTCTTTCTTGACCCCTTAGTAAACAAATTAAAATCTGGGTTGTCCTCTTCTACTGACTCTCAAGTCCCCTAATCATTTTTTCAATTAAGCTCTGTCAAGTTTAAGACTCAGATCACTTCTACAGTCCCATACATTGTTCTGCAGAATGAAAGTGGAGAAACAGTACATAATCATATTGATTGAGCTTATTATAAATGTATACTATCTAATTTCAACCTTCTTTGCTGCTAGGCAATCCACAGATAGTGAATCTTTAATTCATTATTTGACTCTTCCATATCTTTTCAGGCATTTTGAAACTTTCCATGGGTTTTCTTACATTCACCTCCTCAACTGATACTCTTGCTTTTTAATGAACTGAAATAAAGAAGTAGAGAGTATTTATTCTGAGTTCCCTCTTCTTTCCTCTTCCTAATCTCAAATCACTCATACAGTCACCATCCCCTCCTTCAACTTTGTCACGTAATGAAATGGTCTTACTCCTTATCAAAGCTAAATCCTTTTCATTTTCAAGTAATTCCATTTCATTTCAACAGATTGCCTCTTCTTTCATACATACTTCATCACTTATTTTCAATCTCTTCATATCTACTAGCTACTTCCTGACTGCCTAAAAACATTGCCATGTCCCTATTATGAAAATATCCTGTTATTTCTACCTTTGTTAATTACCATCTCACATATCTTTTTTTGTGGCTAACATTCTTGAAAACACCTACAGTAGGCATTTACATTTCCTTTCCTTTCCTTTTCTTCCTAACTCCTTACAATTTCTCATCCATATTTCTTATTTCATTGAAATTACTCTCTTCAAATTTATCAAAGATCTGTTAATTGCAAAATTGAATTATCTTTTTTAATCCTCACTTTCCTTACCCTCTCTGCAGTCTTTGAGACTCTTGATCTCCTTCTTGAGTCTTTTTTCTCTCTAGGTTTTAAGGACACTACTCCCTCCCGGTTCTCTTCGTTCTACCTCTTTGACCATTCCTCAGTTTCTCTTCTTGTATTTTCATCAAGTTCACAACCTCTAGCTGTAGTATTTCATAGGTATCAGTCCTGATCCCACTTTTCTTCTTCCTCTATGTTATTTCCCTAGATGATCCCATAATCTCCCATGGATTTGCTGAGTTGCAATCTAGCATTTCCAATTGCTTTTCAGATGCCCAGTAGACATCTAAAACTCAGCATGTCTAAAATCCAACTCATTGTCTTTCCTCCAAAATCTTCCCCACCTATTATTATCAACCACATCCTCCTTTTGGTTCCTTAGGCTTGCACCCTATGTGTCATTCTTCACTCCTCACTATCTCTCATAATCTACATTTAATATCTTGCCAAGATCTAGTTCTTTTTTATTTGCACTTTTGGAATTTGTCCCCTTCTCTCTTTTGACACTGCCTTCCCTCTGGTGCAGACATTCATCACCTCACACCTGACTTATTGGAATAGCCTATTGGTGGGTCTGTCTGCCCCAAGTTTCTCCTTACTTCCCACTCCAATACATCCTCCATTCAGCAAAGTAATTACCAAAGCAGTTTGCCTAAAGTACAAATCATACTGGGTCACATTTTACCTTCTTATTGACTGTCTCTTCATATTCATGAATTCTTGGCCTGAATGATTTCAGACCATATCCAGATCACTGATTGGGGTGTTCCTTTCTATTATCCTGAATCTTAATGATCTGTCAACATGGGAAGACAGATGAGGGATAAAAACAAAAAAAAATAAAATGCAGCACAGGAAAGAATTCTTTCAAAAAGAAGCTTCTCTCTCTCTTTGCCTGTTTTTCTCTCTCTCTCATTTTCTCCCTCCTTCTGTCTAAATACAAAAATATACATATGCACATGTGTATTTGTGCATATATGTACATGTATATATGTATAAACTTTTTAGAACGTAGAAAAAACTTTTTAAAATATATAAATGAGAAAATCAGGATTGTGGGCCTTTACTTTTCCCTTAGCTTTCTTGAATGGTTAGAGTCACTTACATAGTAATAAAGAGAAGATCTTGGGAGAAAAATGTTTGATGATCCTATCCTCTATATTCTTCCTCTTACCAGAAGGCTTAAAATGAGTTTTTCTGGCATAGACTCCATATGAGTGGTTAAGCAGAACTTAATGAAGAATATCTATCAGTTCATCTGATAATCTTATGTGGCAGTGTTTTTTTATTCTACCCCAAATTCCAGCAGCCTGAAAAATTACCTTAATTATAGATTGAGTGCTTTCTTCTTATAATTCTGTTTTATACCTCTTAGTTGTATTATTTGATTAATAGATGGAATTATAACTAGAGAGCTGTCCATCAGCCCTTATCAGGGAGAGGTTTTTAGATTTTTTGGTTATTTTCCTTTAACAAATTGGTTATAGAATTGCCATTAGGTGACTTTGAAGAGATGAAGCCCACAAACTGGTAGCACAAGAGGATCTTGGCGACCATGAAACTTTCAAGTATCTTCCGATGCCCAGGAGAAAGCTATTTGAGGACATTACTAAAGGACGTTAGCCATTATACTTACTGATATGAAGTTCTGAGTTGCTTTGATCGTCTGTTTAATGAGTAAACATAATTGTTAAATGGGTTTTTCTACCTCTCTATTCCTTGGCTACATACATTTGCACTACAGGTGTTTTTCAGTTACATAAGGTCTTTTTGTGTGTACCTTCTTGCACAGGTAACTTTGTAACATATGGGGGAAAAGATATCAACTTTGTACATGGTGGAAATAATTATTTGTTTTGTGGTAATTTATATTTGTGTGTATGTATGCTTTGTAAGCCTCAGTTTCTCCATCTGTATAGTGAAAAGTTTAGGCAAAATGATTGGAGGTCTCTTACAAATCT
>JAJPUD010005319.1:81951-126922 GCA_023553655.1 Myrmecobius fasciatus
AAGTCAGTTGTTTTTCCTAGGAGATATTTCATATTTTCTTCTAATTTTTCATTTTTTTGTTTTTGTTTGACTGATTCTTGAAGTCTTATTGAGTCATTCAATTGCATTTGTTCAATTCTTATTTTTTTTTGTTTTCATCAGTTACCTTTTTAAGCTCCTTTTGTAACTGGCCAATTGAATTTTTTGTTCATTGCACTCTTTTTCCACTTCACTAATTTTATTTTTCAATATATTGGTGTCTTATTCATATCTCTTTTGCAGGGCATCATATCCATCTTGCACTCATTTCAATTTATTTTCCCATTTATCCTCCAGCTCTCTTATGAGTTTCTTTATGCAATCTTCCAAAAAGGCCTTTTGAAAAGGGGAGCAGTGATGGTCCTTAATATCTTCCTTTGGAGTTTTGTCTAAAGGAACCTCAGGATCTGGGGTCATCACTACTTTCTCTTGATAAAAGCTGTCTATGGTGAGAACTCTCTTTTGCTTCTTCATTTTTTTAGACAGCGTGGATGTCTCTTTAAGGCTGGGAAAAAATCTTTGCCCTGGGGCAATTTGACAAATTAACTTAAAGTGCTGGGCTGGTGGGGGCTAGGACTAAATCAGGACTCATTAAACAAAGCAAGTCTGCCAGAACACCTGCCCCCATCAGGGCAGAGTGTCCCGAGTGCCTCATATAAACTCCAGGTGTTTGGAGTTTGGAGTGTGGAGTTTCTGCCAGATGGGTGGAGCTGAGTCCCACCCTCACTTCTTGGCGTACACTGGTGTCCACAGTTTATCCCTCTGTCCGAATTAGGCAAACCTGATATGAAGTTCTTCAGAAAGCAGTGTCCAAATATTTCTGGATTCGTTGACTTGAAGATCAGTTCAGAGGCTTATTTTATTGCTGGTTTGAGAGAAGATCAGAGGAGGATGCAGAGAGTCACGTTTTCACTCCGCCATCTTGGCTCCGCCCCCCGGAAGTCTCTGACTACTCCCTTTCTTAACAGATTCCAACACTCTTCCAAGCTATTCTTTTTTTAAATTATTTTTTCCTCAGAGGCAATCACAGTTAAAGTGATTTACCTAGAATTACACAGCTAGTAAGTGTCTGAGGCTGGATTTGAACTCAGGCCACCCTGACTCCAGCACAGGTGTTCTATTTATTATGCAATCTAGCAGGCTTATGCTACTCTTTTCACTTTCACATATAAATACATTTAAAATGATTCACCCTCTGTAAAGTAGGCTATCACAAGTCATTATTACTATAAAGACTTCAGCTTCTTTGTGTGTATTTGTGTGTGTGTATAGATCGATATAAATATTTATGTGTGCATGTTTGTGTATGTCTGTATAATTGTTTGTGTGTTGTTTTTGGCAATGAGCCTTTGGACATTATTGAATATTCTATTCTGTTTTCCAAATACATCCATCCCAAGATCCTCTCTTCTTTCTATTTAATTCTAGATCCATCTATTGTTTATCTGATATGATTGCCTAAAATATGCATGTTAATGAGATGATTTGTCAAACTGCCCATCCAGCTGCATGTCATAGTCTGAGAAAATCATGTTTTTTTTTCATTCTTATTTTGTGACTGTATGATTCTCATACTCTCACAGTTTGCTTCCTTAGAGTCTATAAATACAATAATATGAGCCAGTGGGAGGGTGGAGCTGGTGAAAAAGTCTGACTATATCAAACTTTTATTACATTTTTAGTTTAGCAAAACATTTTCCTAATAACTATTTTCTAAAATAGTTAGTACAAGTATCATAAGATATATTGAGTCATCTAGAAATCAATAAGCATTTCTTAAGAATTTACTCTGCTCCAGTAAACTGTGTAAACTAAATGGTGGTGACATAAACAGGTCCCTGCCCTCAAGGAACTAACATTCTAATGGAGGTCATAATATGTAAAAAAAATTACATACAAAATACATGGAATTTAAATAAAAACTAATCTCAAAATACCTATCAAATTATACTTTCCAATCTTACATTTAAAAGAAGAACTGAAATTAAATTCTACTTTATAGATTTATTCAGTTGTGTGACCCTGAAAAGTTGATTGAATGCCTTGTGATTCAGTTTCTTCCCCTATTTTTGGATTTGATGCTCTCTAATGTCCTTATAAGTATAAATACAAAGATTGTTATCCCTTTCTTACTCAAAATAACATTCAACCCAGAGCATTAGCATTCTGCCAATACAAATATAGGTGATTGTTTTTTTTTATAAAGAGAATACAGGTTACTCCAAAAATCTCATTCTTTCCCACAATCAAACCAACACTTTTACAAAATTCATCACCTCATCTGAAAAGAGATGTCTTTAGAGAGACAATACATTTTTATAGTATTTTTTCTTCAAGATATTTTTATTTCATTTAATGTTTCTCAATTACATGTAAAATATGTATTATTTGTTATTTTTTTTAAAATTTTGAGTTCTTAAACATTCTCCATCCCTCTCTTTCCCTGTTTTCCACTGGAAAAGTAGGCAACCTGATATAGATTATATATGTAAAGTCATGCAAATCATATTTAAATATTACTCATATGCAAAATAAAGCAGACCAAAGCAAACAAATAATAAGAAAAAGAAATAAAGGAAGGAAAGAAGGAAGGAAAGAAGGAATGAAAGAAGGAAGGAAGGAAGGAAGGAAGGAAGGGAGGGAGGGAGGAAAAAATAGGTACAAGAAAGAAGATATTTTTTCATTGATAATAAGCAATAAATATAAATAATAATAAAATAATGCTAATTAAAAGATAATTACAAAATGTTTCTCACAAAAATTGGAAAAATATCAATTGCTCATGGTTAAGCTGTGCTAACACAAAAAAAAAATCCATCTAAACTGGTCTACTTGTTCAGTGCCATACAAATAAAACTGTCAAAAATTATTTTATAGAACTACAAAAAATAATAAATTCATCTGGAATAACGAAAGGCCAAAAATATCAAGAGATTACAGAAAAAACATACAAAGATATGGTGGCTTAGCACAAAACCTAAAACTGAATTATAAAGTGAGAGTCATCAAAATTATTTGGTACTGGCTAAGAAATACAATGGTGGATCCGTATCTATGTGTTATGGACACATGACAAAATAATCAAGGCCTGGTATTTGATATACCACCAAATTTTAGCTTCCAGAATAAGAATTCACTATTCTGACAAAAATTGCCAGGAAAACTGCAAAATGATATGTCAGAAACTCGGCATACAACTACATCTCATAGCCCATGCCAAAATAAGGGCAAAATGGGTATATGACTTCAGCATAAAGGATGAGACCAAGAAATAATTTACTTATCAGATCTTTGGAGAAGAGAGGAATTTATGGCCAGAGAAGAACTAGAGAATATTATGAAAGGAAAAATAGACAACTTTCATTATATTACATTAAAAAGCTTTGTGCAAACAAAATTAATAGAAACAAGATTAAAAGGGAACTACAAAGCTGAGAAAAAAAATCTTTACAACCAGTGTTTCTGATAAAGTTCTCATTCCTAAAATATATAAATAACTGTGTCAAATTTATAAGGACACAAGTCATTCCCCAATTGATAAATGGTCAAAAGATATAAACAGACAATTTTCAGATGATGAAATTATAGCCATCAATAGTTATATGGGGGCAGCTAGGTGGTACAGTGGATAGAGCACCAGCCCTGAAGTCAGGAGAACCTGAGTTCAAATCTGGTCTCAGACACTTCCTAGCTATGTGACTCTGGGCAAGTCACTTAACCCCAATTGCCTCAGCCAAAAAGAAAAAGAAAAGAAAAGAAAAGAAAAAATAGTTATATGAACAAGTGCTCTAAATCACAATTGATTAGAGAAATGCAATTTAAAACAATTCTGAGGTACCATCTCACACCTCTTAGATTAGCACAGGAAAAGAAAATGATAAATGTTGGTGTGGATGTGGGACAACTGAGGCTAATGCATTATTGGTGGAGTTGTGAAATGATACAACCATTCTGGAGAACAATCTGGAACTATGTCCAGAGGAGTATAAAATTGTTGTATATACCCTTTGATCCAGCATTTCCACTACTGGGCCTGTATCCCAAGGAAATCATAAATGAGGGGAAAGGACCCGCATGTGCAAAAATGTCACAGTTCTTTTTGTGGTAGCAAAGAATTGAAAAATGGGTAGATGCCTGTCAATTGGCGGATGGCTGAATAAGTTGTCTATGAAAGTAACAAAATAATATTGTTTTATACAAAATGATGAACAAGCTGATTTTAGAAAGGCTGGAAAGATTTACATGAAGTAATGCTGAGTGAAACAAGCAGAACCAGGAATAAACTGTACACAATAACAGCATCAATATGCAATGATCAACTACGAAAAGCTTGGTTCTTCTCAGTGGTTCAGTGATCCAAAGCAATCCCGATATACTTTGGACAGAAAATGCCATATGCATCCAGAAAAAAGAACTATGGAGATTGAATGTAAATCAAAACATGCTATATTCACTTCTTTTTTTCTGTTTTATTTCTTCTCCTATAATTTTTCCTTTTTTCTCTCATTTTCTCTCCTAACATGATTCATAAAGCAATCTGTATTAAAAATAAATAAATTTTGAAAAAGAGAAAGAAAATAAAAAATGAAAAATAGGGAACTTGAGCTGTATGGTCTCTAGCATCTATAACAATCATCTAATCAATCAATGAATTAAATAACATTTATTAAGAACCTACCATATATCAGAGCATATGCTAAGTATTGGGGATACAAAGCCAAAAATGAAATGGTACCTGTCCTCCAAGTAGTTTCGTTCAGAGGAGATTTACAAAAACATTTAATTAATTAATTTTTTATTTGCATAACATATGTATGGGTAGTTCCTCAGCACTGATCTTTACAAAGCTTTCCATTACCAATTTTACCCCCGGTCCCCTCCTCTCCCCTAGATGGCAGGAAGTTAACTACATGTTAATAATGTTGAAATACTTGACAAAACGAATATATGTATACATATTTCCACACTTATTGTTGTTCAAGAAAAATCATATCTACAAGAAAGAAAAATCAGATAAAAGAAATCCAAGCAAACATCAATAGAGAACATGAGAATGTTATGTTGTGTTCCACATTTCACATCCCTCTCTCTGGGTGTATATGGCTTTCTTCAGTGAACAACTGGAAGTAGTATGAAACATTTCATTGTATAAGAGAGTCATGTCCATCAGAATTGATTGTCATATAGTCTTGTTGTTGCCATATATAATGATCTCCTGATTCTGCTCATTTCACTCAGCATCAGTTCATGTAAGTCGGAGATTTTAAAACTTAAGAATATACAAAATAAATGGAAGTTATTTAAAGGGCTGTGGTAGAAAGCAGTTCGAGGCATGAGTAGTTTTCATGTTGAATAGACTTTTGAAGGAAATATTGTATATGGGGGGGGTGTATGATACAGGATGTGAGGGTAAATTGGAAGTACTAGACAGATATTTAGATACTAATGCAAATTGTATCACCCTTCTTCCAACTACAACTTAAAGTAAGGATCATCTTGAAGTGTTCTCTTTCTTCTCCTCCTCTCATATAGAATAAAATGCCAAATCCTGTTGATTCTACCTTCATAACATTTGATATACGTTCCTTTCTTTCCTCCGACACTCCCATCACCATGCTGCAGGAACTTGTCACCTTGCACTTGTATTGCCATGTCCTACTGGTGGGTGTCCTCCCTGAAACTGCTATTTAATGAACTTCAGTGATTGCATATTACCTATAGAATCAAATATAACATCCTCCAGTCTTGTTACATCTCATTCCTCTTCTCTTACTCTTTGATCCACTTTTACTGGAACATTTTCTTTGTATTTTGGCTTCCTTTGATACTCAGATAAATTTTTTTTTCAGTCAGCTTACCTAGTCCTGTATAATGTTAATGCCTTCCCTATGAGATGTTATCCTTTTAATATTGTATATACTTTATTATTCCTAGTAGTTGCATGTTATTTCTCCCAATAATCTGTGAATAATCACAGAGCAGGGGATTATTTTTGCCTTTCTTTTTACCCCAATGCCTCAAACTCTTTCTGCCATGTAGCAAGCACTTAAAAAGCTATTGCCTGAATGGCCCTTGAACAATTCATAATCCTCAGGTGCATCTATTTGCCAAAATTCTGCAAGAATCAATCTTGCCCTGTCTCTGCTAACCCTGACTTACCCTGACTTTACTTGAGAGACAGATGCTGACTACATCTCTCATTCTTTCTGGCATGCTATTCTTTTTTATTTTTCTTTTTTTGCTGAGGCAATTGGGGTTAAGTGACTTGCCCATGGTCACACATCTAGGAAGTGCTAAATGTCTGAGATCAGATTTGAACTCAGGTCCACTATCCACTGTGCCACTTAGCTGCCCCATTTTTTGCTATTATTTTTGCATATTTTGATTTTTCCTTCCAATCAATCCAGCATAATTTTTGTTTCATTTCATTAATTTGTTGTGGTTTTTGCCATTACCAAATGTTAGAGCTAGAACAGACTAAAATAGTCCAGCCACTTAGTCTGAACCTGAACCTGAACTTCTCTTTACAACATACCTACTAAGTAATTAATTAGTCTTTGCTTGAAGATTTTCAGTCTGCAAGTATTCGTACCTTCCTGAGGCAGCCTCATTGACACTTTTGTTCACTTCTAAATGTCAGTAAGTTGTTTCTTCAAATTGATGCTAAATTTGCCTTTTGGTAACTTTCCCACATTATTCTTATCCTTACAGGTTAACTTGAACAGATTTACTATTGCTTCCACATCAAATACTTTGAAATAACTATTAGATACTTTCTCTATCTCTTCTCTAGGTTGCCAGTCCAAAGTTTTTTCCAGTAAATCCTCACATGGAATAATCTTCAAACACGCATCATCCTGGCTGCCTTCCTTTGCCTTCTTGATAATGCCCTTACTAAAATTTTGGGCTAAGGCTTTGAACATCATACAAAAAAGTTGTTTAAACGTGGCAGAACACTTACGACAGAACAATTGTTTTATTTATGGATGCTGCATCTCAATTGCAGCAGCCTGAGATAACATTGGCTTTTTTAAAGAAAAAAAAATCATGTTCTGTTAATGCATTTTGTCCTAGAAGACCATTAGAATCCCTGTTGTTGTTCCCTGTCCCCCAGACAACAGCTGTCAAATTCTATGTTCCCCATCTTAGAACCCCATTGTTAAACTTTATATTTGTCCTTATTATGTTTCATCTCATTAGATTCACTCTAGTATTCTATTCTGTCAGGATATTTTTGAACCATGACAATATTTTAGCTAAAATCCTTTTACCTTTGTATCATCTGTAAATTTGATAAGCATCCTCCCCAAGGTGTTATTCGAGTCATTGAACAATAAGGTTGAAGAAGGAATCTATTAGCAACTGCCTTTCAAGCTGACATTGAGCAATATGAAGAGAAAATTGGATCAGGAAGAAACCTGTCTATATTTTGGGCCAGGCTCTTTAACTAATCCTCAAAATGCTTAATGGGGCTCAATGTTCTAAATGATTTCAATTTATGTAACTCACAAAAATGTGAGTTACATAAATATCCTTGTCAATTGCTTCCATAAAATCTTAACAATTTACATCGCTAGCATTAAAGCTGTAAGTTGGCAAAGTGGATAAACTGGTGAATGTAGAGTTAGGAAGTGGAGTTCAAATTCTATCTTATGCTTAATAGCTGTGTTAGCTTGGACAAATCTCTAAACTTTAATTTTCTCCTCCATGGTTGTGAGTAATAGTGTTTACCTTAAATGGTTGTTGTGAGAATCAAATGAGATGATAAAGTGTTTCAGAAACTTTAAAGTGCTATGCAAATGTTAGTTATCACAGGCTGTTCTTAGACCCAAATGAGATAAAATTTTAAGATATTTTGAAAATCTTAAAATATTATATGTGAAAGATTATTGTTAGTACTAGAATTACTATTAAAACTAAAAATTGACAGATAGACTTGGGTTCAGATGATCCTAACTTTCAATACTGCTTCAGATATTTACTACATGTATGGTGTTGGGAAAGTCACTTCACTTCTCTAAGTTTATCTTTAGGCAAAATAGGCCACAAAGCAAGGCCTAAAAGCTTTCAACTTATGGGAAGGGCAGTAACTCCTTATTAGATATTTTTGTTGTTTTTTTTTCCATAAGGATCATCTCTTCATTCTGTTTGGAAGATATAATAAGTGCTTGTGTGTGTGTGTGTGTGTGTGTGTGGTTTGAATATGTGTTTGAGAGACTATGGATCTTTCAATATGAGAGTTAAAGAAAGATATCAGAGAAAAAAGACAAATGTGTTGAACTTTTCTTTTCTCTGTGTCTCTACTTAGGTTTATGTTTTTTATGTGTTTCCTCAATCAATCAATAAAAACTTATTATATAATATAAATATATGAATATATGTAGATATGGATGCATACATGCATGTATACATATATATATATGTATACACATAAACATATCTATAAACATACATATATATATACATAAATAGATAGGTACCCATACATGCATATACACATATGTAAGGCCATGTTATGCTTATTGCTATTTGTCAGTTCTTTCTCTGGATTTAGATTATCTTCTTTCATAGGTCCAAGTCTTTTTATGCTTTTCTAAATCAATAACCTCACCATTTCTTATGTCACAGTGATATTCTCTTATAATCATAAACCAACATTTGTTTAGCAAACTTTCAGTTGAAGGACATCTATTATTTTAGTAAATTTGATAAGTGTAAGATGATAAGTCGATTTAAATTCGATTGGGGTAGTTCTTAGAGTACCTTGAAAGGTAGTAGGCTTCCACTCATAGATTTTCTAAACAAAATCTCATCTGAATGATTATGAATTGGATATGTTTTAGAATGAATTCTGGTTCAGACTACATGGTCTCATCTTTAAATAGCTTCAAAATATTCAAGGACTGTTCTTCTGTCTGTCCTCTTTGTGAAATTTTTTTCATCTTCCACTACATTGGTGAAGATTAAGATTCCTGTTCATTTTTTCATCCACCCCACTTCTTCATTTCTTCCTTAAAATGTTTCCCCCATATTTTAAATAACCAGTTAATTTCCATTGGTAACCTGGAGAGTATAGAAGGTACATTTTACCTAACATGTTTTCCCCCCATTTAAGATGGAGAATAACTTGCACTTTGATCATAGCAGTCATCATAGACAAAAACAACAACAAAACCATTTTGCAGTTCGCTGAAAAATTCTACTTAACATTCATTTTTGTTGGAAGGCTAGATCTGCAGTCATTCATTGTCTTTTTTTAAAAAAGTTTTTGTTTGTTTCTTGGCTGATCCATAAGGCTAACTGCTGTGGCAAGCTGTCTATTTGTAATACAAGATGCTATGTGTAAATGCCATGAAGGTCTATCCTCATTTCACCTTACTGATGATTTCCAGATACATAGGCTCTTTGTCTTAACAAAGAGAGAAGGGGTTGGGGAATGGGCCTATTTATTTAGCAGTCAGACACAATTAAATCACCACCATGATGTACAAGGACAAAAGACAAAATTTATTTATTTAAAAATCTACATAACTCATCCTATTTTTCTATTGTTCTTCAGGTCTCTTTTTCTCTCTCATCCTTTGTATGCAAACATCTCTGTCTCCATTAAGGATGAGAAGTTTGTGTGCTTGAAACCTAATTTATGTTGCAGACAGAAGCAAGCAAGATGCAAGCAACATGATGCAAAACAAAATCTAATTATCTAATTAAATCTTTCCACCTCATTTCATCTTGTTGATTATGTTCCAGATATTTCCATCTATTCCTCAGGATTCTAGTTTCTTGTCATTTTGGATTAGATGACCTTTAACTGTCTTTTCTAGATCCAAGATGCTAAGTAGGATCTATGTTACTAATGACTAAAACATCAACCAGTATTAAAACAGCCAACTCAAACTATTTTTTAGGTACCCTAATGTTAACTCATAACTGAACCTATCAGTTATAAGGAGGAACTAAGAGTGATCTCTTTTCTTCATATTCACATGGATCTTTTAATTTTGTATGAGGTTCCACTTAATAGAAAATGACTAAGACCTGTATTTCATCCTTTTTAAAAAGTGCAAATATTCTAGAGAATGTAAACATATGTTTTAATTTTTCTGAGGTCAACATAAATTTATATTAAAGACTTTATTTAGAGAAAGTTATGCTATCAAAAGACCTAGGAACTAGAATGGATTTAAAAGAGCATCTAAGTTATCTGCTTACTTTGGAAAAAATAGAGATATTATAAGGACCATGAATATAGTAAGAGAAGAATATCAAGGAGAACCACATAGGCAGAGGAGAGACATAAAATGGCAATATTGGGGGTTCAACACTACCTTTAGAATTTTACTAGATTTTGCCTCTTGGTGAGACATATTTACTAAAACCAATTGACATTACTGTTACAATTTAAGATTTATTATCCCCACAACTACTCTATAACATAGGCAATGTGACTATTCTTATACATCTTATATAGAATAGCAAGTTAAGATTTTGAAACAGAATGTTATTTTCCTTAAGTCATACAGGACAGTTATAATATTTTGGCACCCAAGATTCTAAACCAAGCTTGTTGACTTCAAATGTATGTTTTAATTAAAACAATATTTTATATTTGTACAATGCATTTTCCAAGTGACTTAACAGCCTTTACAGTTGAAAAAAACTCCTACCATCAAAAATAGGGTAGCTGTCATAATTCAAAGACTCCCCTGGTTATAAGTGGAAATTCTCTTCAATGTTCCCAAATGAGGGTTGCTAAATATATTATGAGTATATGTGCCATCTTGCCACCATTCAATGATGTACCAAATTCAGTTTTAAAATAATCAATTAGATAGTTGTATAATATGATTGCTCATTAAATTTAGTAGCCTTGCAGTTGAAGTTCTGTATGGTTTCTTTCTTTAACTATCTTCCTGTTTCCTAATATCAATCTATGTCAGCCCTTCTTTCCAATGTCCTTGTTCATACCTTTCTCTTTCCATTCATTGGAATTGCTCTCTGGAATTCCTCCTAAGAATCACAAGTAAAATTTCATTTTCATTCCAATTTTAGTTCATTTCAGATAATCAGATAATTTGTTTCTCTATTTTTATTATTATTATTATTTCTCCCATTAGAAATAAAAAAAAACTTTTTTGTTATACGTGTACATTCATTATTTCCAAATGTATCATGTTAGGAGAGAAAAATCAGACCAAAAGGGAAAAAACCACTAGACAAAAATATGGTGAAAATAGTATGTGTTGATATAGATTCAGTTTACATAATTCTCTGGATGAAGATGGCATTTTCCATCCAAAGTTTATTGGAATTGCCACTGCTGCAAAGAATCAAGTCTATTATAGTTGATCATCACACAATTCTGTTATTGCTATGTATGCTTTCCTGGTTCTGTTTGCTTCACTCAGCATCAGTTCACATAAATCTTTCAAGATCTTTCTAAAATCATCCTGTTCATTATTTTTATACAATAATACTAGTCCATTATTTTCATATACAATAGCTTAATCATCCATACCTCAACTAATAGGCATCTACTCATTTTCTAATTCCTTGCTATCACAAAAAGATCTGCAAAAACATTTTTGCTTATGTGATTCTTTTTCTCATTCTTTATGATATCTTTGTTACACTGCTGGTTCAAAGGTTATGCATAATGTCATAAGCCTTTGGGCATAGTTCCAAATTGCTCCCCAGAATGACTGGATCAGTTCACAATTCCATTAACAATGCATTAATGTTCCAGTTTTTTCACATACCCTCCAACATTTATTATTATTTTTTCCTATCATCTTAGGCAATCTGAAAGGTGTGACCAGTTAACTCAAAGTTGTTTTAATTTTTATGTCTTTAATCAATAGTAATTTAGAACATTTTATATTACTATAAATTACTTTAATTTTTTCATTTAAATGTTCGTATCCTTTCACCATTTATCAATTGAGGAATGACTTGTATTTTTATAAATTTAAGTTAATTCTCTATATAATTTAGAAATATAGCCTTGATTAGAAACACTGGCTATAAAGAAAAAAAATTCTCAGCTTTCTACTTTCCTTCTAATTTTTGATGCATTGGTTAATAGAAAACCTTTTTATTCCAATGTAATGAAAATTACACACATTGCATTTCATAATGTTCTTCTTTGCCATAAATTCTTCTCTTCTGCAAAGATCTGATGTGTAAACTCTGCCCTGTTCTCTTGATTTTCTTATAGCATCACTTTTCTTATAATATTTTATAGTATTACCTAAATCATGAATGCATTTTTCCATTATTTTGAAACGAAGTGTGAACTTTAGTTCCATGCTGAGTTTCTCAGCAATTTTTGTGAAATGGTGAGTTCTTACCCTAAAACCTGGAGTCTTTGGTTTTATCAAAAAGTACATTACTACAGTCACTGTTTGTTATGTCATGTATATCTAACCTATTCTTTTGATATACCACTCTATTTCTCAGCCAATTATAGGTGGTTTTCATGACTTCGACTTTAGGATAGAATTTTAGGTCTGGTACAATAGGGCTGGCATTCTTTGCATTTATTCCCTTGATATGCTTGATATTTTGTTCTTCCACATGAATATTGCTTTTATTTTTTCTAGCCTTATACAATCATATTTTTTTGCAGTTTGATTGGCATGGCACTGAACAAGTACATTAATTTAGTAGAATTGACATTTTTTTATATTATCTCAATCTACCCATGAGTAATTACTATTTTCCTGTTCTTTAGAGATTATTTTATTTGTGTGAAAAGTATTTTGTAGTTGTGTTCATCTATTTCCTGGGTTTGTCTTGGTAGATGGAAACTCAAATATTTTATTTTGTCTACATTTACTTTAAATTGAATCTCTCTTTCTATCTCTTGCTGCTAAGATTTGTTGGTAAAATAGAAATGTTGATGATTCATGTGGGTTATATATTATATCCTGCAACTATGCAAAAATTGTTATTTGTTTCTAGTAGGTTTTTGGATGATTCTCTAAGATTCTCTAAATATAATATCATATCATCTTCAAAGAATGATAGTTTTATTTCCTCATTGCCTACTCCAAATCTTCATATTTCATTTCTTTTTGGTAGATTCAACATTTATTTTATGATATTGAATAATAATGATGATAATGGGCATCTTTGTTTCATCCCTGATCTTATCGGGAATGCTTCAAACTTATTCCCATTACATGTTAATGCTTACTAATGGTTTTATACAGATATCATTTTAATGAGAACTCCATTTATTCCTATGTTCTCTAGTGTTTTGAATAGGAATAAGTGATGTGTTTTGTTAAAATATTTTTCTGTATCTATTGAGATTATCATGTGATTTTTTATTAATTTGGTTACTGAGATGGTCAGTTATACCAATATTTTGTCCTTATGTTGAAACAGCTTTCATTCCTGTTATAAATCCCAATTGATCAGTGTATTATCCTGCTAATAAGTTGTAATCTCTTTGCTAATATTTAAAATTTCTGCATCAATATTCATTAAGGAGATTGGTCTATATCAGGTTTATAAGTTCTCTGTTCTGCTACTTTTTTTTAATGAGTCAGGTCTGAGGGTGTTAGTTGCTCATCCAATGTGATTAAGATGCTACCACTGATTTTCCCAGATGCCTTCTGCCCTGGGCTGAGAATCCCTTTCACCCCAATGAGGGTGACTTTTCTTGAAATCCTTTTGATCTATATTGTGCTGGAAATTTGCTTCATTTCATTTCTTTGAAAATTCTGTCATTCCAAAATTTATTCAGAGGCTCGGTTTCATGTACTTTTTGAGGGTAACTGCAAATGCTTGAACAGCTTCCTGGACTCACTATGCCATCTTGGCTCTGTCCCTGGAACTTGTCCCCTCATTTTTAAATAAGATTCAATTTTAATCAATGTGATTCAATCCTATTAGCAATGTAAAACCAAGTTAGGAGTAAAATCATAATTTATTCTTGACCATCCTTTTTTTGTGAGACATTGTTTTAATTGGAGCTGAATGGAGAAGAACTAAATATTGAAATAGCCTACTTCTTGGTCTCCTTGCAACAAGGTTCCCTCTAGTTGATCATTATTCCATGAAGCTGTCAAAGTGATATTCTTAAAGTACACATCCAACCACCTGCCTCCCTTATTATTTTTAAATATTTATTTTACTTATAGCAAATATTTTTCAATTATATTTTAAAAAATCATCTTTTAAAAAAATGAGTTCCCAATACTCTGTTTTTCAGAATTTTTCCCATACATCAAGAAAATGCAAGTAATTTATCAATTATACATGTGAAATCATGCAAAACATTTTCATATTAGCCATATTGAAAAGTAAAATACACACAAAATAAAGAAAATGAAAAAAAAATGCTCCTATCTGCATTCAGTATTCTCTCTTGGGGAATGAATAACATTTTTCATCATGAAGTTTTTGGAATTATCTTGGATCACTTCTATGGTGAGAGTAGATAAGTCTTTCACAATTGATAATCATTGTAATATTGCTATAACTCTGTACAATGTTCTGGATCTGTTTGCTTGTATCAGTTCATATATAACTTCCTGGGTCTTATTCTGAATTCACCCAGATCTTAATTTTTATAGCACAATAATATCCCTCATAATCATATACCAAAACATATTCAACCATTTCCCAAAAGATAGATTTCCCCTTAATTTTCCATATTTTCCTACCACACAAAGAGCTGGTATAAATATTTCTTGTACAAATAGGTCCTTTTATCTCCTCTTTGATTTCCTCAGAAGATAGACCTCATAGTGATGTCACTGTTGCAAGGATTAAAGAGTTTTATACCTCTTTGTTGTTTTGTTGTTTGATCATTTCCCAATGATACCCCACTCTCTGTGACTCCTTTTGTGGTTTTCCTTAGCAAAGATAGCAGGGTGGTTTGCCATTGCCTTCTCTAAGTGTGTGTGTGTGTGTGTGTGTGTATGTGTGTGTGTGTGTAAATTATTTGTCCAGATTCCTTCATGGAGTTGGCATGTGAGACTGAATTTAAACTCAGGAAGTTGCTTCCTGGTTCCAGGCATTAGTGTTCTTGCTTTCCACACCACCACCTAATTTGTCATTTTTATTTTTTATCATGTTAACCATTTTGATAGGTGGGAGGTGATATCTCAGAGTTGTTTTAATTTACATTTCTATAACCAATAGTCATTTAGAGCATTTTTTTCAAGTTGTTTTTAATACCTTTTTTCCTCTTCTGAAAATTTGTTTTTCATATTCTTTGAATTTATCAATTAGGAAATGACAAGTATTTTATAAATTTGGCTCAACTAATAATATATTTTTAAAATGATGCCTTTAGCATAGAAATTTCTTGTAAATTACCCCTGTTAAAGTTTCCCCTGCTTTCTTTCGAATTTTGCCCTTTTTATACAAAATTTTTATTTCATGCAATCAAAATAATCCATTGAATTTTTCTCATAATCTATGTATCGATTCTTGGTTTATAAACGGCTCCCTTAAATATAGATCTTATATCTCTTATTTATAATAGTATATATAATATATACTATATTATATATACTATATACATACCATATATACTATATATATATGTATAAAATATAATGATCTCTCCTGTTACTTATAATAACATCATTTATATTTAAAACATACCTAATCTGGCCTTATTTGAGTTTATGTTATTAGAGGTTGAGCTATGCCTAGTTTCTAACAAATTGTTTTCTTGTTTTCTTTTCTTTTCTTTTTTTTTTTTTGCTGAGGCAATTGGGGTTAAGTGACTTGCCCAGGGTCACACAGCTGTTACGTGTCTGAGCCAGATTTGAACTCAGGTCCTCCTGACTTCAGGACTGGTGCTCTATCCACTGCACCACCTAGCTGCCCCTGTTTTCTTGTTTTCAAAGTAATTTTTTGTACAATGCTGAGTTCTTTCTACAAGAGCTTGAATATTTGACTTTGCCATATAATACGTTATAATAGTCATTTACTATTACATTTATACATTATATATGCCTAAAATTTAATATATACTTAACATATTCCACTATTTATCACTGTATTTCTTATTCTGGACTAGATTGTTTTCATAGTTACTGGTTAGCAAGAGTTTGAAATTTTCTATTGTTATTATGTTTTTTTTTCATTGATTCCCTCGATATTCTTGAACTTTTGTTTTTCCAGAAGAATTTTTTTATTATTTATTTGGAACTATTACATAAGTTTGATAGTTTTATTTGTATGACATTGGATAAATAAATTAATTTAGGAAGAATTTTTATTGTTTTTTAATGTTATTTTTTATTATTAATACTTTTTATTTGCAAAACATATGTATGGATAATTCCTAAACATTAACACTAACAAAGCTTTCTGTTACAAATTTTCCCCCCCCTACTCCTCACCCCTCCCCTAGATGGCAGGATATCCACTACATAATAATTATGTTAGAATACTTAAGAATATACATATAGTTACTGCATCATATTTTGTGCAGGAGAAATCATATCTACAAAAAAGAATAATCTGATAAAGGAAATACAATGCAAGCAAACCTCAATAGAGAACATGAAGATGTTATGTTGTGGTCCACATTTCACGTCCCTCTCTCTGGGTGTATATGGCTCTCTTCACCAAACAATTGGAACTGGTTTGAAGCATTTCATTGTTGAAGAGAGTGATGTCCATTAGAAATGATCCTCATATAGTATTGTTGTTGCCGTGTATAATGATCTCCTGGTTCTGCTCACTTCACTGAGCATTAGTTCATGCAAGTCTCTCCAGGCCTCTCTGAAATCGTCCTGCTGGTCATTTCTTACAGAACAATAATATTCTGTAACATTCAAATATCATAATTTATTCAGCCACTCTCCAGTTGATGGGCATCCATTCAATTTCCAGTTTCTAGCCACTACAAAAAGACCTGCCACAAACATTCTTGCACATGTGGGGCCCTTTCCTTCTTTTATGATTTTTTTGGGATAAAAGCCCAATAGAAACACTGCTGGGTCAAAGGGTATGCATAGTTTGATAATTTTTTGAGCATAGCTCCAAATTGCTCTCCAGAATGGCTGGATCCGTTCACAGGTCCACCAACAATGCATCAGTTTCCCAGTCTTCTCACATCCCCTCCAACATTTATCTTTATCTTTTCCTGTCATTTTAGCCAATATGACAGGTGTGTAGTGGTACCTCAGAGTTGTCTTAATTTGCATTTCTCTGATCAATGGTGATTTGGAGCATCTTTTCATATGATTATAAATAGTTTTAATTTCCTCACCTGAAAATTGTCTGTTCATATCCTTTGACCATTTATCAATTGGAGAATGGCTTCAATTCTTATAAATATGAGACAATTCTCTATATATCTTAGAGATGAGACCTTTATCAGAACCCTTAAATGTAAAGATGATTTCCCAGTTTGATGCTTCCCTCCTAATCTTGTCTTCATTAGTTTTGTTAGTACAGAAAATTTTTAACTTAATATAATCAAAATTATCTATCTGGTGTTCAATTAAGAGTTCCAGATCTTCTTTAGACATAAATTTATTCTATCTCCACAGGTCTGAGAGATAAACTATCCTGTTACTCTAATTTGGTTATAATATCACTCTTTATATCTAGATCATGAACCCATTTAGAACTTATCTTAGTGTGCGGTGTTAGGTATGGGTACAGCCTTAATTTCTTACACACTAGTTTCCAATTTTCCCAGTAGTTTTTGTCAAATAGTGAGTACTTATCCCAAAATAGGGTCCTTGGGTTTATCAAACACTAAATTGCTAACATTATTACCTAGCTTGTCCTGATATCCTATCCTAGGCCACTGATCGACTGCTCTATTTCTCAGCCAGTACCAAATGGTTTTGATGACCGCTGCTTTATAATATAGTTTTAGATCTGGTACAGCAAGGCCACCTTCATCTGTCTTTTTTTTTTCATTAATTCCCTTGAAATCCTTGACCTTTTGTTCTTCCAAATGAACTTTGCTACTATTTTTTCTAGGTCTGTAAAGTAATTTCTTGGGAGTTTGATTGGTATGGCGCTAAATAAATAAATTAGTTTGTGTAGTACTGTTATTTTTATTATATTTGCTCGGCCTACCCATGAGCACTTAATGTTTTTCCAATTGACTAGGTCTGATTTTATTTGTGTGGAAAGTGTTTTGTAGTTTAGTTCATATAGTTTCTGACATTCTCTTCGCAGACAGATTCCCAAATATTTTATGCTATCATCCGCTATTCTGAATGGAATTTCTTTTTCTATCTCTTGCTGCTGAACTTTGTTTGTAATATATAAGAATGCTGATGATTTATGTGGATTTATTTTGAATCCTGCAACTTTACTAAAGTTGTGAATTGTTTTTAGTAGTTTTTCATTTGAGTCTCTAGGGTTCTCTAAGTATACCATCATGTCATCTGCAAAGAGTGATAATTTGGTTTCTTCATTACCTACTCTAATTCCTTTTATGTCTTTTTCTTCTCTTATTGCAAAGTTAACATCTCTACTACAATATTAAATAGTAATGGTGACACTGGGCAGCCTTGTTTCACTCCTGATTTTATTGGGAATGGTTCTAGTGTGTCTCCATTACATATGATGCTTGCTGATGGTTTTAAGTAGATGCTACTAATCATTTTAAGGAAAACCCCATTTATTCCTATACTCTCTAGTGTTTTTAATAGGAATGGGTGTTGGATTTTATGAAATGCTTTTTCTGCATCTATGGAGACAATCATATGGTTTTTGTTAGTTTGGTTATTGATATAATTGATTATGCTGATAGTTTTCCTGATATTGAACCAGCCCTGCATCCCTGGTATAAATCCTACTTGGTCAAGATGTATTATCTTGGAGATAACTTTCTGTAATCTTGTTGCTAAAATCTTATTTAAAATTTTTGCACCAATATTCATTAGGGAAATGGGTCTATAGTTTTCTTTCTCTGTTTTCACCCTACATGGTTTAGCTATCAGCACCATATCGGTCTCATAGAAGGAATTTGGTAGTATACCTTCTGTTCCTATTTTTTAAAATAGTTTGTATAGTATTGGAATTAATTGTTCTTTGAATGTTTGGTAGAATTCACATGTAAAACCATTTGGCCCTGGAGATTTTTTCTTAGGGAGTTGATTAATAGCTTCTTTTATTTCTTTTTCTAAAATGGGGCTATTTAGGGGGGTGGAGCCATGGTGGCTGAGATCAGATAGGAATCTCTGTAACCTCCTCTAACCTCCCCTCAAACCAACAACATATGAAGCCTCTAGACTGATTTTGAAGCAAAAAAATCCACAATATCTGGAGAACAGCACGATTCTACAAGAAGATACTCTGGAAGAACCTCAAAACAGGTCTGTTTTAATTGGGCGGGGGGGGGGTGGTCTGCTGAACCCAGACTGCAGCACAGGGATACTGAGGCAGGGAGCTGGAGCAGGGAGCTGGAACAGGAGTCGGAACAGGAGTGGGAGCGTTGTGCTTTTCACACACCTGGGAATCTTCTGCGGCCCTCTTGCAACAATCTGTCCTGATTGTGGGCAGGTGGTTTGGAGGGTCTGCCTTTTGAGGGGGATAGATTGTGAACCACTGAACCCCTGATGAGCATCGGACCTAGCTGCCATTACACAGCACCTTAAAGCAATCAATCAAACAACAGGACTGATCAGCACCAGAAATAATTCAATCAGCAGAGCTGCTTAGTACCTGAAATAATTCAATCAGCAGAATGGCCCCAGGGTGAACTAAAGCAGAACTGCCCAGCACCTGACATAATTCAATCAGCAGAACTGCCCAGTTCCTGAAATAGCTCAATCAGCACAACTGCCCCAGGGCAAATTAAAGCAGCTGTCCCACCTTTGCCCTAAACAGACCTCACACCTTTAACAAAAAATGAATAAAAAACCAAAAAGAGCTCTCACCATAGACAACTTTTATGGAGAGAGGGAAGAACAGACCTCAAATCCTGAGGCCCCTAAAGGTAAAGCAACTCCAGAAAAAGCCCCAAAGAGAGACATAAACTGGTCTCCATGTCACAAGGCTTTCTTTGAAGATTGCATAAAAAATCTTAAAAGAGAGTTAGAAGAAACATGGGGAAATGAAATGAGATCACTGCAAAATAAAATAGAAAAAATGGAAAAAGAATGCAGTGAACAAAAAAATGTAACTGGTCAATTGCAAAAGGAACTAAAAACAGTAACTGAAGAAAATAAGACATTAAAAATTAGAATCGAACAATTGGAAATGAATGACTAATCAAGACTTCAAGAATCAGTTGAACAAAAACAAAAAAAAATGAAAAGATAGAGAAAAACATGAAATATCTCCTAGGAAAAACAACTGACCTGGAAAATAGATCTAGGAGAGACAATCTAAGGAATATAGGGCTTCCTGAAAGCCATGATGAAAAAAAGAACCTAGACACTATCTTCCAGGAAATCATAAAAGAAAACTGCCCTGATATTTTACACCCAGAAGGCAAAATACTCCTTGAAATAATCTACCGATCACCTTCTGAAAGAAACCCAAAAATTAAGTCCCCCAGAAATATCATGGCTAAATTCCAGAACTATCATACCTAGGAAAAGATATTACAAGAAGCCAGAAAGAAACAATTTAAATATCGGGGAGCCACAATTAGGATCACACAGGACCTAGCAGCTTCTACTTTGAAGGATCGAAAGGCCTGGAATCAGATATTCAGAAGGGCAAAGAAACTTGGATTATAGCCAAGAATAAATTACCCAGCTAGAATGAGCATTATCTTCCAGGGAAGAAGATGGTGATTCAATGATATAGGAGAATTTCACCTATTTCTACTGAAAAGACCAGAACTGAACAAAATTTTGATCTACAAACACAGAACACAAGAGAAACATAAAAACATAACAAGAAAAAAAAAACTCTTGAGAACTATATTTATGTTATAGATACTTATAGAATGAGGGTTGATTTTATAAATCTATTATTACATTATGATTATGATATGATTACTGTGACTTTATGATTATTATGATATGATTATTGTGATTTTATGATTATTATGATATGATTAACTGAAAAAGAAATTAGAGGTAGAAAAGGGATAACACTGGAAGAAGAGGAAAAGTAGGTAAAATAAGGGAAATTACATCACATGTAGAGGCAAAGAAAACCTATAATGATTGAGGGGGAAAAAGGGAGGGGAATGAGAATTTGATTAATCTCCATCTCATCAGATTTGGCTCAGAGGGAATAATAGACGTACTTATAAGGAAACAGGAGGGAAAGGGGGAAAAAGGAGGTGGGTGGGGCTCTAAAGGGGAAGGATTGTTTGAAGGATCTAAGATCTCTTTGGGATATAAGCCCAGTAGAAACACTGCTGGGTAAAAGGGTATGCACAGTTTGACAACTTTTTGAGCATAGCTCCAAATTGCTCTCCAGAATGGTTGGATCCGTTCACAGTTCCACCAACAATGTATTAGTGTCCCAGTTTTCCCACATCCCCTCCAACATTCATCATTATCTTTTCCTGTCATTTTAACCAATCTGACAGGGGTGTAGTGGTACCTCAGAGTTGTCTTAATTTGCATTTCTCTGATCAATAGTGATTTGGAGCAACTTTTCATATGACTAGAGATGGTTTTAATTTCATCATCTGAAAATTGTCTGTTCATATCCCTTGACCACTTATCTATTGAAGAGTGGCTTGAATTCTTATATATATGAGACAATTCTCTATATATTTTAGAAATGAGGCCTTTATCAGAACCATTGAATGTAAAGATGATTTCCCAATTTGATGCTTCCCTCCTAATCTTGTCTGCATTTGTTTTGTTTGTACAGAAACTTTTTAACTTAATATAATCAAAATTATCCATCTGGTGTTCAATTAGGAGTTCCAGGTCTTCTTTGGACATAAATTTATTCCATCTCCACAGGTCTGAGAGATAAACTATATTACGTTCCTCTAACTTGCTTACAAAGTCCCTCTTTATATCTAGATCATGAACCCATTTAGATCTTATCTTGGTATGTGGTGTTAGGTATGGGTCAAGCACTAATTTCTTCCACACTAGTTTCCAATTTTCCCAGCAGTTTTTGCCGAATTGTGAGTATTTATCCCAAAAGCTGGGGTCTTTCGGTTTATCGAACACTAGATTGTTAAGTTTATTGCCTAGATTGTCCTGATAACTTATCCTGTGCCACTCATCGACTGCTCTATTTCTTAGCCAGTACCAAACGGTTTTGATGACCGCTGCTTTATAATATAGTTTTAGATCTGGTACAGCAAGGCCACCTTCATCTGCCTTTTTTTTCATTAATCCCCTTGAGATCCTTGACCTTTTGTTCTTCCAAATGAACTTTGCTACTATTTTTTCTAGATCTGTAAAATAATTTCTTGGGAGTTTGATTGGTATGGCACTAAATAATTAGATTAGTTAGGGTAGTATTGTCATTTTTATTATGTTTTCTCTGCCTACCCATGAGCACTTAATATTTTTCCAATTGATTAGGTCTAATTTTATTTGTGTGGAAATTGTTTTGTAATTTAGTTCATATAGTTTCTGACTTTCCCTTGGCAGATAGATTCCCAAATATTTTATCCTATCATCTGCTATTTGGAATGGAATTTCTTTTGCATCTCTTGCTGCTGAACTTTGTTGGTAATATATAAAAATGCTGATGATTTATGTGGATTAATTTTGAATCCTGCCACCTTGCTAAAGTTGTGAATTGTTTCTAGTAGTTTTTTAGTTGAGTCTCTAGGGTTCTCTAAGTATACCATCACGTCATCTGCAAAGAGTGATAATTTGCTTTCTTCATTACCTACTCTGATTCCTTTTATCTCTTTTTCTTCTCTTATTGCTAAAGCTAACATCTCTAATACAATATTGAATAGTAATGGTGACAGTGGGCAGCCTTGTTTCACTCCTGATCTTATTGGGAATGGTTTTAGTTTGTCTCCATTACATATGATGCTTGCTGATGGTTTTAAATACATGCTACTGATCATTTTAAGGAAAAGCCCATTTATTCCTATATTCTCTAGTGTTTTTAATAGGAAAGGGTGTTGGATTTTATCAAAGGCTTTTTCTGCATCTATGGAGATAATCATATGGTTTTTGTTAGTTTGGTTATTAATATAATTAATTATGCTGATAGTTTTCCTAATATTGAACCAGCCCTGCATTCCTGGTATAAATCCTACTTGGTCATAGTGTACTATCCTGGGGATGACTTTCTGTAATCTCATTGCTAATATCTTATTTAAAATTTTTGCATCAATATTCATTAGGGAAATTGGTCTATAGTTTTCTTTCTCTGTTTTCACCCTACCTGGTTTAGCTATCAGCACCATATTGGTCTCATAGAAGGATTCTGACAGTATACCTTCTGTCCCTATTTTCTCAAATAGTTTGTGTAGTATTGGAATTAATTGTTCCTTGAATGTTTGATAGAATTCACATGTAAATCCATCTGGCCCTGGAGATTTTTTCTTAGGGAGTTGGTTAATAGCTTCTTCTATTTCTTTTTCTGATATGGGGCTATTTAAATAATTTATATCCTCTTCTGTTAACCTGGGCAATCGATATTTTTGTAGATATTCCTCCATTTCATTTAGATTATCAATGATACAACAATTCTGAAGGGCAATTTGGAACTATGTCCAAAAGGTTATCAAACTGTGCATACACTTTGACCCAGCAGTGTTTCTACTTGGCTTATATCCCATAGAGATCTTTTTTTTTATTAATACTTTTTATTTGCAAAACATATGTATATATCCCATAGAGATCTTAAAGGAAGGAAAGGGCCCCACATGTGCAAGAATGTTTGTCGCAGCCCTTTCTGTAGTGGATGCCCATCAATGGGTGAGTGGCTGAATTAATTATGGTGTATGAATGTTATTGTTTTATAAGAATTACCAGCAGGATGATTTTTAGAGAGCCTGGAGAGACTTATATGAACTGATGCTAAGTGAAATGAGCAGAACGAGGAGATCATTGTACATGGCACCAACCAAATTATATGATAATCAATTCTGATGGATATGGCTTTTTTCAACAATGAGATGATTCCCGCCAGTTCCAATGAACTTATGATGAAGAGAGCCATCTACACCCAGAGAGAGGCCTGTGGAAACTGAGTGTGGATCACAACATAGCATTTCTACTTTTTTTGTTGTTGTTTGCTTGCATTTTGTTTCCTTTCTTATTTTTTTCATTTTTGTTCAGGGTTTTCTTGTGCAGCAAGATAATTGCACAAATATGTATAGATACATTGGATTTTACATATATATATATATATATATATATATTACATTTTTAACATATGTTGGATTATTTGCCATCTAGGAGAGAAGCTGAGGAGAAGGGGAGGATTTGAAACACAAGGTTTTGGAAGGGGCAATGTTGAAAAATTATCCATACATTTGTTTTGAAAATGAAAAAAAAAGCTTTATTTTTATTTTATTTTATTTATAAAATCATATTGGGATCTCATTCCTTTCATTTACTACCTCAATTATCTCTGCACCATTGGGTGCCACCCCTATTAACAAAACTTTAGATTAAGTTAAAATTTTGTTTTGAAAGACTTGAATTGGTTTTGATGAATTGGTTTCAATTAATTCAGTTCTATAAATTACCTTCAGGAAATTTGTTTCAATGGGTTGGTTTTAGTGAAGTTTTTTAGTTATGGTTGCAAAAACTTCTTATTTTGTGTCCTTCAGGTTTTGATTCAAATATTCCTGGTATTTTGCTTTTTACTCTAAAGTATGGAATCTCGTCATTGCATTTCTACCAATGGCAAACCTATTGTTTGTCTACTGGCTAATTGGTGGGATGGGAATCCTTTCAAGGAATTCAAATTATCTAAACTTCCTTAAAATTTTTTTAGTATAAAAATGATGAACAAGTTGATTTTAGAAAGGCCTAGAAAGATTTACATGAACTGATATTAAGTGGAACAAGCAGAACCAGGAACATATTATACACAAAAACATCAAGAATATGTGAAGATCAACTATGAAAGGCATAGTTCTTAGTGGATCAGGGATCCAATGCAATTTCAATAGAATTTGGACAGAAAGTGCTAAGAAAAGAACTAAGGAGACTGAATGTAAATCAACCCATGCTATGCTCACTTCTTTTTTTCTGTTTTTTTGTTATCTCTACTGACTTTTGCCTTTTGCTCTGATTTTTTTCCCAACATAATTCATAAAGCAATTCATAAAGTGTATTAAAAATAAATAAATTTACTAGAAAAATGAATAAATATTATATTCCTACCACTCATCTGAATGTAAATTCTTTGAAAAAAGAATTACTCATTTTTGCCTATGTTACCTCAACTCTTAGCATCCTTGCCCTTAATAAGAAATTTAATTGAGCCAAAAAAAACTTTATGAAAATGTTTGGACAGAATGAAGTTTAGGGATTAGATATTCTTAATTTTAAAATATCATTCATCCTGTAAACTTAGAAAAATTAATAATTTTATCAAATAGCTTATTGATATTTAGTCAGAACCTGAAAATTAAAGTGTGCCCTAAAATTGAATAACTGGTTACTTATCAATTGGTTTTGCTGCCTGTGTTTATAGATGTGTCTATGGGTTTTATAATCAGATAACTTTACTTTCTCATGTAAAGAAGGAGCTAGGATATTGGCTTCAATTGTTGGCACAAGACCCTACACTAAAATACTCTCAAGAAAAGCAAGTGAGAGAGTAAATTGGAACAAATTTGAGAAACTTGGAACAGTACATAAGATGATACTGATACAAATTGTTTGACATTAGTATCTTTTAAGTTTTCTGAATCACAAGAGATGGTAATTTTTTTTCTTTTTTTATTTATTAATACTTTTTATTTGCAAAACATATGAATGGGTAATTCCTAAACATTAACGCTTACAAAGCTTTCTGTTGCAAATTTTTCCCCCCTTCTCCCCACACTTCCCCTAGATGGCAGGATATCCACTACATGATAATTATGTTAGAATACTTAAGAAATCAAATTTATGTATAGTTATTGCATCATTTTTTGTGCAGGAGAAATCGTATCTACAAGAAAGAATAATTGGATAAAGGAAATACAATGCAAGCAAACCTCAACAGAGAACATGAAAATGTTATGTTGTGGTCCACATTTCACATCGCTCTCTCTGGGTGTATATGGCTCTCTTCACTGAACAATTGGAACTGGTTTGAACATTTCATCGCTGAAGAGAGTCATGTCCATTAGAAGTGATCCTCATATAGTATTGTTGTTGCCGTGTAAAATGATCTCCTGGTTCTGCTCACTTCATTGAGCATCAGTTCATGCAAGTCTCTCCAGGCCTCTCTGAAATCGTCCTGCTGGTCATTTCTTACAGAGCAATAATATTCCATAACATTCATATACCATAATTAATTCAGCCACTCTCCAGTTGATGGGCATCCATTCAGTTTCCAATTTCTAGCCACTACAAAAAGGGCTGCCAAAAACATTCTTGCACATGTGGGGCCCTTTCCCTCCTCTAAGATCTCTTTGGGATATAGGCCCAGTAGAAACACTGCTGGGTCAAAGGGTATGCATAGTTCGATGACTTTTTGAGCATAGCTCCAAATTGCTCTCCGGAATGGTTGGATCCGTTCACAACTCCACCAACAATGCATCAGTGTCCCAGTCTTCCCACATCCCTTCCAACATTTATCTTTATCTTTTCCTGTCATTTTAGCCAATCTGACAGGTGTGTAGTGGTACCTCAGAGTTGTCTTAATTTGCATTTCTCTGATCAATAGTGATTTGGAGCACCTTTTCATATGATTATAAATAGTTTTAATTTCCTCATCTGAAAATTGTTCATATCCTTTGACCATTTATCAATTGGAGATTGGCTGGAATTCCTATAAATATGAGGCAATTGTCTATATATCTTAGAGATGAGACCTTTATCAGAACCCTTAAATGTAAAGATGATTTCCCAGTTTGATGCTTCCCTCCTAATCTTGTCTGCATTAGTTTTGTTAGTACAGAAACTTTTTAACTTAATATAATCAAAATTATCTATCTGGTGTTCAATTAAGAGTTTCAGATCTTCTTTGGACATAAATTTATTCCATCTCCACAGGTCTGAGAGGTAAACTATCCTATGTTCCTCTAATTTGATTATAATATCACTCTTTATATCTAGATCATGAGCTCATTTAGATCTTATCTTGGTGTACGGTGTTAGGTGTGGGTCCAGCCTTAATTTCTTCCACACTAGTTTCCAATTTTCCCAGCAATTTTTGCCGAACAGTGAGTACTTATCCCAAAAGCTGGGTCTTTGGGTTTATCAAACATTAAATTGCTAACGTTATTACCTAGCTTGTCCTGATATCCTATCCTATGCCACTGATCGACTGCTCTATTTCTCAGCCAGTACCAAATGGTTTTCATGACCGCTGCTTTATAATATAGTTTTATATCTGGTACAGCAAGGCCACGTTCATCTGTCTTTTTTTTTTCATTGATTCCCTTGAAATACTTGACCTTTTGTTCTTCCAAATGAACTTTGCTACTATTTGTTCTAGATGTATAAAACAATTTCTTGAGAGTTTGATTGGTATGGCACTAAATAAGTAATTTATTTTGGGTAGTATTGTGATTTTTATTATATTCGCTCGGCCTACCCATGAGCACTTAATGTTTTTTCCAACTGACTAGGTCTGATTTCATTTGTGTGGAAAATGTTTTGTAGTTTAGTTTGCATAGCTTCTGACATTTTCTTGGCAGATAGATTCCCAAATATTTTATGCTGTCATCCATTATTCTGAATGTAATTTCTTTTTCTATCTGTTGCTGCTGAACTTTGTTGGTAATAGAAAAAAATGCTGATGACTTATGTGGATTTATTTTGAATCCTGCAACTTTGCTAAAGTTGTGAATTGTTTCTAGTAGTTTTTTAGTTGAGTCTCTAGGGTTCTCTAAGTATACCATCATGTCATCTGCAAAGAGTGATAATTTGGTTTCTTCATTACCTACTCTAATTCCTTTCATCTCTTTTTCTTCTCTTATTGCCAAAGCTAACATTTCTAATACAACATTTAATAGTAATGGTGACAGTGGGTAGTCTTGTTTCACTCCTGATCTTATTGGGAATGGTTCTAGTTTGTCTTCATTACATATGATGCTTGCTGATGGTTTTAAGTAGTTCCTACTAATCATTTTAAAGAAAAGCCCATTTATTCTTATACTCTCTGGTGTTTTTAATAGGAATGGGTGTAGGATTTTATCAAATGCTTTTTCTGCATCTATGGAGATAATCATATGATTTTCTTAGTTTGGTTATTAATATAATTGATTATGCTGATAGTTTTGCTGATATTGAACCAGCCCTGCATTCCTGGTATAAATGCTACTTGGTCAAGATGTATTATCCTGGAGATTAGCTTTCTTTAATCTTGTTGCTAAAATCTTATTTAAAATTTTTGCATAAATATTCATTAGGGAAATGGGTCTATAGTTTTCTTTCTCTATTTTCATCCTACCTGGTTTAGCTATCAGCACCATATCAGTATCATAGAAGGAATTTGGTAGTATACCTTCTGTCCCTATTTTTTCAAATAGTTTTTATAGTATTGGAATTAATTGTTCTTTGAATGTTTGGTAGAATTCATATGTAAAACCATCTGGCCCTGGAGATTTTTTCTTAGGGAGTTGATTAATGGCTTGTTCTATTTCTTTTTCTAAATGGGGCTATTTAAATAATTTATTTCCTCTTCTGTTAACCTGGGCAATCTATATTTTTGTAGATATTCCTCCATCTTATTTAGATTATCAAATTTATTGGCATAAAGTTGGGCAAAGAACCTCCTAATTATTACTCTAATTTCCTCTTCATTGGAGGAAAGTTCTCCCTTATTTTTGAGACTAACAATTTGATTTTTCTCTTTCCTTTTTCTAATCAAATTAACTAAAGGCTTATCTATGTTGTTGTTTTTTTCAAAAAACCAAATCTTAGTTTTATTTATTAATTCAATAGTTTTCTTATTTTCAATTGTATTAATCTCACCTTTTATTTTCAGAATTTCCAATTTGGTATTTAATTGAGGGTTTTTAATTTGCTCTTTTTCTAGTTTTTTTAATTGTAACCGTAATTCATTGATCTTCTCTTTCTCTATTTTATGCAAATGAGCATCTAGAGATATAAAGTTACCCCTTACAACCGCTTTGGCCGTATCCCACAAATTTTGGTATGTTGTCTCATTATTGTTGTTCTCCTAGATGAAATTATCGATTGTGTCTATAATTTGCTCTTTCACCCCTTCATTCTTCAGGATTAGATTGTTTAATTTCCAATTAACTTTTGGTCTATTTTCTCCTGGCCTTATATTACATGTGAGTTTTATTGCAACATGATCTGAAAAGGATACATTTACTATTTCTGCTTTTCTGCATTTGATTTTGAGGTTTTTAATTCCCTAACACATGATCAATTTTCGTATAAGTTCCATGAACCCCTGAGAAAAAAGTATACTCCCTTCCATCACCATTCAATTTCCTCCAGAGATCTGTCATACCTAACTTTTCTAACATTTTGTTTATCTCCCTAACTTCTTTCTTATTTATTTTGTGGTTTTATTTATCTAATTCTGAGAGAGCAACGTTGAGATCCCCCACTAGTATAGTTGTACTGTCTATTTCTCCTTGCATCTCTGTTAGTTTCTCCTCTAGGGATTTGGATGCTATACCACTTGGTGCATATATGTTTAGAATTGATACCTCTTCATTGTCTATGGTACCCTTTAGTAAAATATAGTTTCCTTCCTTATCTCTTTGAATTAGATCTATTTTTATTTTTACTTGATCTGAGATAAGGATTGCTACCCCTGCTTTTTTTTGTTCACTTGAAGCATAAAAGATTCTGCTCCAGCCCTATACCTTCACTCTGTATATATCTCTATGTTTTAGATGTGTTTCTTGTAAACAACATATTGTAGGATTCTGGCTTTTAATCCAGTCTGCTATCCGTTTCCATTTTATGGGGGAGTTCATCCCATTCACATTCACAGTTAAAATGACTATATCTATATTTCCTGCCATCTTATTTATCCAAAGTTATATTTTTCTCTTCCCTTTCCCTTTAGTCCGTTCCCCCCTTCCCAGTATTTTGTTTTTGATGACCACCTCCCTCTAACAGTCCTCCCCCCTTTATAACCCTCCCTCTTTTTTACACCTTTCCCCCAATCCTTCTATTAATATTTCCTTTTCTTTTCCTCCTTTCCCTCCTACTTCCCTATACAGAGGGCCAAGTTTTTCCCTGAAATCAAATGTGTTTGATATACTTTTAGAGCCCAATCTAATGAGAGTAAGATTTACACAATGCTAATCACCCTCCCTTATTTCCCTCAATTATATTAGATTTTCTATGTCTCTTGATGAAACTTTGCCTTATTTTACCTCCTTTTTATTTTTACTTTATTTTACCTCCTTTCCCCTCCCCCCCTTTTTTTACATTATGATATACCTTCCACCTCTAATTTCTTTCTGATTATTATCGAAGTAAAATCAAATTATACCCCCATTCTTTAAGGATACCCCTGGTAGAGATATAGTTCTTGAGAGTTCTGTTCTTTTTACCCTTTTACACTTCTCTAGAGTTCTGTGTTTGGAGGTCAAATTTTTTGTTCAGATCTGGTCTTTTCATTAGAAATAGGTGAAATTCTCCTGTATCATTGAATGACCATCTTCTTCCTTGGAAGATGATGCTCATTCTAGCTGGATAGCTTATTCTTGGCTATAATCCAAGTTCTTTTGCCTTTTGGAATATCAGATTCCAGGCCCTTCGATCCTTCTATGTGGAAGCTGACAGATCCTGTGTAATTCTAATGACAGTTCCTCGGTATTTGAACTGTTTTTTTCTAGCAGCTTGTAATATCTTTTCCTTAGTGTGATAGTCCTGAAATTTGGCCACGATATTCCTTGGGGTTTTAATTTAATTTTGGGGTCCCTTTCAGGAGGTGATTGGTGAATTCTTTCAATGCCAACTTTGCCTTCTTATTCTAAAACATCAGGGCAATTCTCTTTCATGATTTCCCGGAAGATAGCATCAAGCTTCTTTTTTTCATCGTGACTTTCAGGGAGTCCAATAATCCTTAGATTATCTCTCTTGGATCTGCTTTCCAAGTCAGTTGTTTTTCCTAGGAGATATTCCATATTTTCTTCTATTTTTTCATTTTTTTTGTTTTTATTTGACTGATTCTTGAAGTCTTATTGAGTCATTCATTTCAATTTATAAAATTTTAATTTTTAAGGTATTATTTCCTTCAGCTATCTTTTTTAGCTCCTTTTGTAACTGGCCAATTGAATTTTTTGGTTCATTGCATTCTTTTTCCATTTTGCCAATTTTATTTTTCAGTTAATTGTTGTCTTTTTCCAATTCACTAATTTTGTTTTTCAGTGAATTGTTATCTTTTACCAATTCACTATTTTTATTTTCTAGTGAGTTGGTGACTTTTTCCAATTCACCAATTTTGTTTTTCAGTGAATTGTTGTCTTTTACCAGTTCACTATTTTTATTTTCCATTGATTGGCGATTTTTTTCCAATTCACCAATTTTGTTTTTCAGTGAATTGTTGTCTTTTTCCACTTCACCAGACTTATTTTCCAGTTTTTCACATCTCTTTTGCAGCGCAATATTTTCTTCTTGCACTGCTCTCAATTTATTTCCACAATCTTCTTCTAGCTCTCTTTTGAGATTCTTTATGCAATCTTCCAGGTAAGCCTTCTGAAAGGGAGACCAGCTTAAGTCCACCTTTGTGGCTTTATCTTGGATTGTTTTCAGTATCTCAGGATCTGGGGACTTCTCTAGTTTCTCTCCATAAAAGCTGTCTATGGTGAGAGCTCTCTTCTTCTTACTCATGATTTTCAGCTGAGGTATCAGTCACCAGCAGGGAATTCTGCAGAAGCAATTTCAATTTGCCCTGGGGCCGTTTGCCGAGTTGACTTCTGGTCTGGGGCTGATCTTGCTAGATCCGCACTAGGACTACACTTTCAACTGCTGTCAATCCACCCTTTATCAATGGTAGACCTGCCAAAGCACCTGCCCGCAAGCAGAGCAAAGTGGCCAAGCATCTCCCAGGGACTTCCAGCAGCCTAAAATCTTCTGGTCCTTCCCAGCCCCGGACTTGCACCCTGCCTGCGCACTGGTGTTTGAGCACTGGGAGCTGATCGATCCCTTGCCTGTCTAAAACTGACCTCAGAAGTTCTTTCAAAGTAGATATTTGATAGAAGTGCGTTG
The DNA here is from genome assembly GCA_023553655.1 of Myrmecobius fasciatus. Classification (NCBI taxonomy): domain Eukaryota; kingdom Metazoa; phylum Chordata; class Mammalia; order Dasyuromorphia; family Myrmecobiidae; genus Myrmecobius; species Myrmecobius fasciatus. The sequence goes on from JAJPUD010005319.1 coordinate 114,180, forward strand.
AGTCCAAGCATTTGGTGGAGCCCTCACTCCAGAACCAATTCGGAGGCTCAATTTGTCTGGGTCTGAGGGAAGATTTCACGAGCTCACAGAGAATGCTGTCTGCAATTCGCCATCTTGGTTCCACCCCCCGAGATGGTAATTTTTAAAAATTAAAATGTTCTATTAGTTAAATAATCAAGCACCATATTTAAATAAGCTTTTCATAATATGTGCTATATGCTATAATTCTGGTGATGCTCTCCTTCCCAGTTAGCAAAAGTCTACTTTTACAGGTCCTTTGATTTTATTTTCATTGTTAGAAAAGTTCATTAGAATAGGCAAGAAAAACCACAAGATAGTCTCGTCTCCATATTTACCACCTTGCCACGTTTAAGTTGGAGAGATAAAGACAAATAAGAAAAAAAGGAGAAATTTATGGCACCATAAACTAATTAGAGACTAAATTGGGAATCAGAATACATCTTTAGTGCAAATTTCTAAATTATCATTTGAATATCTTTATAAATGTTGAAATATTGTAATTTTGGAAGTTTTTAGCTCCCTGGGACTAATATTATTTGCGAACAGCACTTAAAGACTTATTTTTTTCTTATTATTATTTCTCTTGGAAAGTAAGAGATTAATTGTTTTAGTGAATGGTCATGCCATTACCCAAAGAATGTTAAGAAAACCTTAAATCAAAGAAGAAATATTTTGTCGTTTGAAAAATGTAATTCTTATTAGATCAAAATGTAATATTTATTTTTCCTTACCAATGTATTTTCTTCTGTGTGATTTACAAAACATCATTATTTAGATGAGAAGCAAGCTTATTTAAAAGAAACAGAGGAAGACTATACAAGGTGGAATGCAAATATTTTGCAATTAGCTGGCACAGTAAAAGGAAATTTGTACAGGAGTCATTCAAATTGTTGGCAGAGCACATGATTTGAAAATAAAGATAAGATAGACAAGAATGTAATGAGGTAAGTGAAGGATTGAACCAGAGCATAATCAGAAAGATGTAATTCTGTAGTTTGTAGGACTTTAATTAAAGTACACTGAGGAGAAAAAAGAGAGAAGGTTTAAGCACCCAAAGATAAGAGGAGAATGGATGGAAAGATAAAAAATGTTGAAGTTCCTCTGCACCGATAGTATAAATAGAATATTTGAAAGTAAACATTTTAGAGTTATGAAAAGGGAGGTTTAAAGAGATTTTTTTTTATTTCATTGAGATATAAGAAAATTTCTATGTCTGTAAATGTGTGGACATGGTAGAAAAATGCCTATTAGCAATTTAAAATGGACAATATTCCATCAAGTTATAACAATTATCAAATGGAAACTTAAGTTAACATAATATAAATATCTATATTATAACCATTATATATGTGTATATATTGAAATATTTATATATATATTTTTGCACATTTAAATTTAAATATAATTGTAAAATAAATATGAGCATGAAATTATTCAAGTAAAACACTAAAATTCCAGGACTGAAAGACAATTAGAAGAGTACATTCTAAACTTAATTTGGAGTATATACCATCAATTAGTCATTATGTTTATAGTTTCCACTTTTTAAAGGAGTCTTATAGGACCTAAAGAGTTGGGTGAGAATGTAATTCTGTCACTATAAATCTTTGGAAAGAGTCAAACTCTAACAATGGGCTCTATTGTTAGTGGTGATGGCTGATAATAACTTTTGGGAAAATTCAGATTTTGAATTATTATAATTATTATATTATATGTATTATTATATTATATATTTTTATAATTATATGGAAAATTAGGTGACAGAGTGGATAGAAAAACAAACCTGAAGTAAAAAAGACTGTTTCCTTATTTCAAATCTGATCTTAGACACTTAGAAACAGTATGATCTTCAGCAAGTTACTTAACCCTCTTTGCCTCAGTTTCTTCACCTTAAAAATGAGCTGGAGAAGGGATTGGGAAATCACTGCAGCATCTTTGCCAAGAAAATCTCAAAAATGCAATCACTGTCAGCCATGACTGAAATAACTAAATCACAAGAAAATTTCTAATTATAAATTCAGATTTACTCTGATTGAGTTTATCCTAAAACTAAATTATAATGTATTCTCATTTAAAGTAAGATGTGTTCTCCTAATAATATAATTTTTATGTTTAATTATCTATAGGTTAATCAGACATTAATGCAAAATACACTTGATATTTTTCATTAAAGAAATGTATTTAAATCCTTCATGAAAAAGAATTAAAATGTAATTGCTTCAAAATTAACCTATATTAGATTTTGAATATGATTAATATAGAATGAGAAATTGATAAATGTATGGCATGATTTTCTATGTAAGATTTTTTGGAAATGCAGTAAAATGAATTGATGTTGCTTGGCAATAAGCTTTATTTTATTTTATTTTTTTTACAATCCACAATATGATTTATGTTATTGTTAGGCTTTTAATTTTTCTTGTATAGTGACTTATGGGAAATCATTGTATAAGAAATTCTAAGAATATGAAAAATGAAAATATGGATCCAATGATTTTTTTTTATATGGAGCAGTTAGAAGATACAAAAAATTTTAATTTTCTATTTAGCTTTGTTTTGATTACTGGACAAGTTTTTTTTTTTAATTAAAGGGATTTTTACTGATAGGTTGCTTGGCTACTACTTAAGAAAATCGTATAATTATATGCCTTCAATAATATTTATTGATCGTATACTTTTGAACTAACTCATTTTCATTATGTGCATATATATATGTATATATACATGTATACATATATACATACATATATATATATGTATATATATATATATAATTTTTCTAATGACTTAATATGCAATACATTTTGATGTGCCTATCTGTCAACCTGAAAGCTGATAATTTGGACAGCACTTTTCTTTCTTTTAAGTGAACTATGATGCTTGCTTTGTGTGTGTAGTCAAGGAATGTGATTTTTCTCAATTTCCATCAATTTATTTCTGATCCAGGTTTGCTTTAAACTAGATCAAATGTATAAAGTAAGACTTTTTATGTGCTTAATGTCAACTATTATTACAGAATAAAGGAAATAATAATAATAACTCGTCTATGATTACTGAAACTTGCTAAATGAAACAAAATAATTTAGGACTATATTTTAATAGTTTTCATAGTTTTTATTTCAGGTATTGTTCTTTGAATTATCATTGTCACTTATTTGCTATTAAAAAAATGGGTCATGAATTTCAAGACAAGTACAATATGAAAACTGTTACAGATGGATGTCTACTCTTGGAAAGAGGAAAAGGACAACTTTGCAGAGGTTGTGGTAAGATTCATTTGAATCATTTCTCTATTATACTAATTCCTTTCTGATCAGGACAATTTCCCACTAAGGTGATTCTAAATCTGGGTATTGTGCCCTATGAATAATGAGTAACTTTGCTACATGTTTGATTATTCCAAAATAAAGTTAACTGTGACATTTACCTAAAATCAAACAGAGATTAAAAAGTTTTATCCTATTATGCTTATGTCAGGTCACTTGGCACCCTTGAAAAGCCACTTTTTTGGTATTGTTATAACTATGTCACACCGTTTCTTCATAATTTCATAATTTTAATAATTTCAATTAATGGTGCAGGTACAATGTAATTTTAAAATGATGAATATATTGTTGCAAAATTAAAACCAATTTCCTATAATAAGACACAAATATGAAAGACCTTAATTTCATTTTCTATTATAAATTTGTGGTCCCTATTTTTTAAAATTCCCTAACTTAAGCAATGAGGTAAATGAATTCATAAACCTACCCTCCATCTTTTTGTTAATGATTATGCATTTATGCAGATCATCAGCTTTATACAATATCATTTTATTTTCTTTAGATTATGTGGTGATATCTATGTCTATCTATCTATACATAACTACCCATCTACGTACATAAACACATATAAACAAAGATAAGTATGTACACATACACATATGTAAACAAACATATAAACATGTACATATATACATATTTTCAAAAAAGATGTTATGTAACAGATGTAAAAATTTTAATTTTAGATTTTAAGTAAAATTGCTATTAAAAGAAATAGTATAATTTCACTTTGAAAAAAAACAAGATTAGACTGTTTTATCTCAGAATTAGAATATAGAGTGTATATTTATATAATTTATATACACGCCTACATGTATTATATATGAGTATCTTTCAAACATTTTAAGAACAATGGCAAAAGGCCTTTTAAATATAATGTTCCTGGATAATATGTTTTTGTTTTTAATTCTTTATTACCTGAAAATAATTAAGAACAAGACTAAAAATGGTAGGGCAAGATATTTGACATCCTGCAGGTTTAAATGAATTTAGACAAATTAATTTGTATGTGAAAAATATTTTTTCTTTTTTTTCTGGGATATATAAATTTTAAGTTTAGATAATATTATCATAATTGGATTAAGGATTTTACATATAAAATTGCATAATGGTAAATAATATTTTAAATCTTTTCTCCCCTGTTATGAACTCTTCCTCTGATAATATTAAGAAACAGAAGGGCTCATTTTATAAATCAAAATCTCATCTATCCTTTATAGGATTCTTTCTTCATCTTATAGATAGCATTATCAATATCAGGTACAAAGATCAGTCAAACATAGAAAGAGGAAGTAAAATTTAAAAACTGAAATTCTCTGAAATGTCAGGTTAATTATAGGTTCTAATTTGATGTTCTTTTATCTCTGATGTTTTCACCTAGTTTTCACCACATGAGCTACTTTGCTCTCAGATGGCTTTATAAGAACGTCCCTTCTTATCTTTCAAATCTTCTAAATTCTTTACTCATCTCCTCTATGATACAATGTCACTTACTATCTTTCTATTGCTAACTCACACATCCTCTATCTTCATTGTCTATCCCCTTTTCTGGGATGATCTTCTTTCTCATTTCCCTGGTTTCCTTCTTTTAAAGTCCCATTTTCTGGGAGAAGTATTTCTCAATTTTTCTTGATCTTTAGTTTACTCTTAGAGACTATCCCCAATTTCTCTTTTCTGCATTATTTTTCATGTCATTTTGTGTTTGTTGTCTCTTTCCTTGGGGAGTGTCTTTTGCTTTTTTTCTATTCCTAATATTTTGCATAGTGTCTAGCATGTGTAGGCATTTAAAAAATGTTAAGCAACTAACTGCTTAATAAAATGCTTATTAGCTCATACAACTAGTCACCAATTTATAGGATAGGTTATTGATCAGACAGAACTAAAAACATTATGATCCACCTATCAAAACTTTCTTTTATTTCTAAATGCACTACTTATTTGTCATAATTATGTCAGAATATATTCAAATAGTTACTGAAGAAGAGGTTGTCAGTTCAGGAATGACATCCTATCATTATTATAGTACTAAGAACTGATACCTATAACTCACCTAAGAGACTACAGATGTCATTTGACATGTTAATTATTCATTCAATAACAATTTTAGCATGTTTTTAATGCAATAAATGTCAAATTCTAGGAAAAACAAAATTTAAATAAAACACATTTTCTCTAGTTAAGACCTAATATTTGACACAAAATTGTCATATTCTATATCCTGTATCTCATTGGGAATCTGGATACAAGTAACATGCCTCAAAGAAATAGAATTTTAGTGAATAGCAGAAGAAAACTGACATTTATTTTTTTCATGGCCTGAATGTCTGACATTAATTCTTTTGAACACATTTCCAAACTTCAAAGCATATAAGAAACGAGCTAACACTCATTCAGATTTTTTTTAATATTTCATACATCAGGTTATTCTATAGATGTAGTAGAGATGGCTAACCAGACAAGTGTTGGTTACAGCAGGATACTAAGGAACATTACATTGTCTTTCAAGGCCATATGCAAGAACTTTGTGCAATATATAGCTTTAATACCCATAAACTTTTAGGAAGAAGAGGTAATTGCCTAATCCTTGGTCTAGCAAAGATATTAATTGACAGAATTGTCAAAAAGCACTAAAACAAGCAAAAAAATATCTGTATTAAATAGCACTGCTGACTGGATTGTAAAGGTTGATAGCCTCCTTCTGAAATGAAAATAAATATTGGGACAGAATTTTTCAACTTTTTTGTTCTCAACACAGGTAGGGCCCAGGAAGAGCAAGAGACTGTAAGCTTTATGCTGCTGCCTTCAATAAATCAACAAACATTTATTAAGCACCTACTATGTGCCAGGAACTGTGATAAGCACTGAGTAATACAAAAAGAAGAAAAAAATTACTTTCTTGTTCTCAATGAGTTCACAGTCTAATAGAGGAAAAAACATGTAAAGAGATATATAAAATGTGAGTTATATACAAGAAAACAGTGCCTTGAGGGGAAATAACAGTGAATAATATAGAATCCTAGATTGTTGCCTACTCTTCCCTTGACATATACTAATTAACTTCACGTTGATAGCTATGGATTTTCAGCTTATGGATGATCATTCAGTCATACAATAATATTCATTGAATGGCTGGTTTAAAAATTGGATTTTGGAACAAAATGGGGATGATAATAACATCTACCTTCTATGGGTGTTTTGAGGATAAAATGAGATAATATTTTTTCAAGTGTCTGGCACAGAGTAGGCATTTAGTAAAAACTAGCTATTAACTTTAAAATCAGCTGTATGAACCTGGACAAATCATTTAACATTTTTAATAGCTCCTGTTTTTTCAAAGCAAAGTAGAGATAAAAATATATACTTTCATTATCTTCCTCATAAAGTTGTAAGGATGAATATGATTTGTATATCTTAAAGCACTGAAGATTTATATTACATATATTTATAATTATTGTTGAGAGTTGCTACACACCCAGTTATATATTAAATGTTTGAAAGTATAAAAGAAAAAATAGAAATTAGATTCCCTGAACTAAAAAATAAAATAGACTAGTGAAGGAGAAAAAAATAGAGAAAACCAACTCAACACAACTCATATAATCCTAAATGTTTAGAAATTCGAGGATATTTCAACATCATCTTTTCTTATTCTTTTTGATAGTGGAGACTGAGCATGAGAGGAGTGATTTGACTTTTGGCATATGGATATTAAATATCTATGTTAGCTGGCACTTGAACCCCAGACATCTCATTATTGAATCAGATTCTTCCTATATTCATGTTAAGGCAAAAAGAGAGAATTATAATTTAAAATTTAGGTATTTTAAGCTCAACGAATTGAAATGAGTCCCCTAATTAGTAAATGTCAGGTGAACTTTTTCTAGAACCCAAGACACAATACATTAAGTCCAATTCACTTCCCACTAATTCCTTTTATTTCTGCATGTTCTTAGAATCTCAAGTGAATTATTCAGACAAAATATACAATGAATCTTGGTTTACCTTAGGAACCATTTATTTGTTTGTCTACTTATTAATTTTGCTGAGAAATCAGAATGATTCTGCTTCAGGGAATAAACAGTAAAGGAAAATTTCTTTTTAAATGTAGGAGAGGAGAGAAGATTCTCTTTCTTAAATATTCACCATTCTGGAGTGTATGGAATGCTCAGGGAGCACTGGAACTTTTGATGTGTGAGCTTACCAAGACCTTTTCAAGGCTGATCATCTACCTTTGCTATTAACTTTCAGCCAAGTCTCATTTGTAGCTCCAAGAAACTGTAGCATGTGCAGCAACCATAGGCCAGTAAATCATCTCAGCAACTGGCCTAAACTAAATTGAGGGTAACCAATTGCTTTCAAATCCAGAGATGAGATACAGGGATGTCTACTCCACGCAGGTGAAGCCTTAGTCCAGCCAAGTGGGTGGATGAGAATAATTTGTTATAATTGCCATGAAGGCAGCTGAAGTAGAAACTAAAAGAATAAGAGCTTGGCTGCTGCCTTTGTACTTAAAGAAGATCATATCACAACGTTAGAGTCTAGCTGATCAGACCAATATGAACTCAGAGTGCTCTGAAATAGATTAAGAACCAATAGTCCATAAGGGGCAGTTGGAGTGGATTCTCTAACTGCCTATCTCGTGTTTCTTCTGAGCCAGCTCAATTTTGCTTTGCTCACAGATAATAGCATCTTCTCTGATGAGGGCACACCATGGTGGGTGGTCCTGTGCCAGTGCCTCCCAGGTTGTACAATCAAATCTAAGGTTCTTGAGAACAGAGGCTGTGTGGCTCAGAAGATAGAGTGCTGGACCAGGAATCAGCAAGCTTGATGTTCTTGAGTTCAAATCCAATCCCAGAAATCTATTAGTGATCCTGGGCAAGTCACTTAACTATATTTTCCTGAGTTTCCTCATTTGTAAAAATAAGCTGAAGAAGTAAATGGCAAGCCACTGTTATGTCTCTTCCAAGAAAACCCCAAATGGAGTCATAACAAGTCAGCAAAGACTGAACAATATCTAAGAACTTGGTCAAACATTGAAAACCCCAAGGTCATCTAATGCAATCTGGACCATTGCCTGTCATCCTGATATTTATCCTATCATTGGATTGTGATGATGATTATAAAAGTAAGAGTAAGATCGATACCTTTGTGAAACTCTGCCTCACAGAAAGTCATCAACTTGGGATGCCATTGATCCTCCTAGAAAAGAACAATTCACCATTCTCTTCCATGATGTTTTTGCCATCTGATTCACTACCACATCTATGTACACTATGTTAATAAAGCATGGGTATATTACCTAAGCTAACTGAAATTCTCTTTTTATTCCTTTACTTCAATAACCTAAAATAAGCTTATGGGTCAATCTTCTACATTCCTGGTACTTCGAGTTACTCTGTCCACCTAGGTACTCCTCTCCTCCCTCCGTTCACCCACTATCTATTGGATAAAATAAAACACTAAATTGAGATTCAAGCCTTGCTATGATGTGGAATTAAAATACATTTCTGATATAACCTCTGATTTTTCTTCCACATTAATTAAAAAATCAATTAATATGAATTTCTGAAGTACCTATTTTGTTCTATTCATTTTGCTAAGCACTGGGCATTTTAAAAGATTTAAATCAAGACAAGTCCTCAAACATTCCATTTGGGGGAACATAAAGTGTATATATTTCCATATACATATATGTTAGTACAAAATACATGCTTAGATATATACAAATGTACAAAAATGTACAAAATGAACAAAATATGTGCAACATAACTAAAAGGTAATTTTGAAAGGAAAGGAAATATTAGTGATAGGGGCATAGAAAAATTGCTTTGAAAGGGTAGAGATCAAACTGAGATTTTAAGGACGTGAATAGTACTAAGAACGAATGATTAATGTATTCCAGGTATAGAGAAATGTCAATAAAAATTATGAATATGTGAGGAACAGCATGAGAACCAAGAACAGGAACAGGTTTATGTCATTTTGATTCAACTAAAAACTATATAAAAGGAATTAATATGTAATAAGGCTGGAAAGATAGATTTGCCACCAAATGGCAACTAGCTTTATACAGCAGATTAGAAAACATTTAATACTAGAGATAATTAGGAACTTTTAGATTGTGGAGAAAAATAATTACATGGTCAGACCTGTACTCCAAGATATTTATACTTGACAGTTATTTGGAGAAATGATTAAAAAGAAGAAAAATGTGAGGCAGAAGGAACAAGTAGGACAGAGTGCTTGCTAAGTAAATATCAGAGATGTGAAATCAGAACCAATGATATGTGGCAATTCATTTGAAATGTGGGGTGGGGAAAAGGGAGTAATTTAAGATGATTCTGAAACTGTGAATCAAGATGACTCAAAGAATGATAATGTTTTTGAGAGATATGAGAGTGGTGGTACGTAGGTAGTGCAGTGGATAGAGCAGCACCAGCCTTCAAGTCAAAAGGACTTGAGTTCAAATTTGACATCAGGCACTTAATATTTACTAGCTTTGTGATTCTGGGCAAGTCACTTAATCCCAATTGCCTCACCAAAAAAAAGGTACTTATGAATGAGTTAAGTTAAGGTGAAAAAAATACATGAGTATTATTTTAATCATGTTGAATTGGTCTTTTGTTTTAAGCTGATGTCCCTTGGTGATTGATTTAATGAGTTAACTCATTTCTGTAAACTCATTTCCTGGGTTTTGCATGGATCTTAAACTACAACGTGTCTCAGCAGTTTTCTGGCAGACCTATATGTGGGGAAAAAAAAAACATTATGTGTAGCATTGTCAATCAAAAATGAAAACTAAGTCAGAACAAGAGATACCACAAATAAAGGGACAAAAATCCACTTACTTTGTTTTTCCAGTTTAAAAAGCAAACAGATAGGAATCTGTAGTTCTTGATTATCCTCTCCCTCTGTGGTCCTGCCTTAAATAAAAGTAACAGTCTATGACTATTACTAAATTTAACAAAAACATTAACATTTATTAGCAAGTGAAAATGAGTACTACCCAAATCTTGCACAAAGACAATTTAAGCTGTTATAAAACAAAAGCAAAAGCCAGAAAAGATTATAAAAATAAAAATAAAATGAAATAAAGACAGGGAAAGAGACAGTCTCTTGCAGGATTCTTACTTCAATGTTCCTTTTATGCTAATACCTTACAGTTTCTTCCAGTAATGGCCCCATTAACTGCCATGAGAGTATTTGTAGGAGAAAAGTGATACCTGGAGATTAAGACGTAAAGTTACTAAATGCATTTTTAGGAACTGGGAAGATTTCTTGGTGAGGAAGTTAATGTTCCAGAGAAATCTTTGTTTATCCGACAGTCTTTACGGCTATGCTGTTGTCTTCATGCGGCACCTTAATTCCAACCCACCATAAGGCTGTCCAGATGTTTAAAATAAAAGGCCCATTTGGGTATTATCAGAGATTACTGAGAGGAGATAGACAGACATGATGTTTAGCTATGCAACATAAATTCCCAGAGTGTGTGCTATCCAATAAACTCGGCATCCTTACCCTGCTGAAAGCCTAAGCTAATAAATCATAGAAACGAGAGGCAGGTCTCAAATGCAATTTACCTCAAGCCAGCTGTCATTTGGGAGGAGGGAAAGGTAGGGGTATGGAGTAGAGAAATGTGCCTTGTCCAGCTGACAGTTTGGCTCTTTGAAGGAGGTATGGAAGATGTGCTTACTTACCCAGAGGATGCTAATATTTTGTTCAGTTGTGCTTCCCCAATATTCTTCTAACTTTTGATGCTTTGAGGAAAGAGTTGCCTATTATTTGAAATTTCTTTCTTCAAGATCTTCTACATTGTAGCCTCAAACTATGACTCCGGCTTTGTTTGTCATTATTCCCCAACAAGAACTCTTGGTTGCATAGATTATTTTATTTACTATCCTATCATCACACATTGCTGTTTACCAGTCTCATATAACTAGTCAAAATTGATGACTCATTATCTAAAATTCATTCCCTTCATGTGTCAGATGCTGTAATTTTATTTGCAATATTTTTAATACTTGGATTGAATTGTATATTGAAAAATTTAACTTCCATTTTCTTAATCAGTGGCTCCATTGTACAGATTATGGAAAACTATGATTTTGTTTTATCCTTAATGTGTATCACAAACATTCCAAAATTCACATATGCAGTTAAGCTAATAGAGGAATCTTAACAAGACTTCATTTTTTTCAATTGCATAGTTTTAGTCAGGGTTCTAAATGGAAGTTCCCAAAACTGATATTTTCTTTTCTTTCTCTGTTATTTGTAATTTTCAAGTTAACACCTCCATGTTAAACAGTGGAGTCCTTATAAGAAATGGCTGCATTTCCTCTATCTTCTTATCCTCAGGAAGTGCTTAGCACAGTCCCATTCCAATTGTCTAAGGCAGTAAGAGCAAAAGAAACTGCCAATCTATGTTTAGAGAGGAAGTTATTCAGTTAGAGCTCCATGCACCAGAGAAATAGTAGATCTGGGGGAAAAAAACATAACAACAACAATACTTAATCACCACCACCACCACAAAAATAACTAAAAATATCTATAACAATCTAAATCTTAGATTTCTTTTTTTTATTAAATCTTTTTATTTGCAAAACATGCATGGGTAATTTTTCAACATTGACTCTTGCAAAGCTTTCTATTACAATTTTTTCTCTCCTTCCCTCCACCTTTCTCCTAGATGGGAGATAGTCTAATACATGTTAATTATGTTAAATTCTTGACAAATCAAATATGTGTATAGATATTTATACAGTTATCTTGCTGTATAAGAAAAATCGGATCTAGAAGAAAAAAAACAAAACCTGAGAAGGAAAACAAAATACAAGCAAATATCAACAGAGAGCATGAAAATGCTATGTTGTGGTCTACACTCAGATCCCACAGGCCTCTCCCTGGATGTAGATGGCTTTCTTCATCACTGAACAATTGGAACTGGTTTGAAACATCTCATTGTTGAAGAGAACCATGTCCATCAGAATTGATCATCATATAGTCTTCTTGTTGTCGTGTATAATGATCTCTTGGTTCTTCTGATTTCACTCAGCATCAGCTCATGCAAGTCTCTCCAGGCCTCTCTGAAATCATCCTGCTGGTGGTTTCTCACAGAACAATAATATTCCATAATATTCATATACCATAATTTATTCAGCCACTCTCCAACTGATGGGCATCCATTCCATTTCCAATTTCTAGCCACTACAAAAAGGGCTGCTACAAACATTATTTCAAATATGGGTCCCTTTCCCTCCTTTAAGATTTCTTTGGGATATAAGTCCAGTAGAAACACTGCTAGGTCAAAGGGTATGTACAGTTTGAAAACTTTTTTTCTTATTTGCAAAACATATGTATGGGTAATTCCTAAACATTAACCCTTACAAAGCTTTCTGTTAC